>PVJA010000380.1:93232-140269 GCA_004027025.1 Myocastor coypus | reverse complement strand
AAATGATGGCAGAAAACTTCCCACATATGGGTAAATAAACTGACATTCAAGTAACCAAAGTGCATAGAGTTCCAAATAACATCAACACAATTAAAACCAAACCCAGATATATAGTAATCAAGATCCCAGAAATTCAGCACAAGAACAGCATACTAAAAGCTGCTAAGAAATAGATCACATTTAGAGGAAAACCCATCAGAATAATGGTTTCTCTTCACAAACCATCAAGTCAAGAACAGTATGGAGTAAAGTACTACAAGTCTTACAAGAAAACAAGTCCCAACCCAGACTGATATACCTTGCAAAACTCTTTCAAGTTTAACAGAGAATTGAAATACTTCCATGACAAAGAACAACTAAAGAACTCTGTGACAATAAAGCCAACCCTGCACAGAATACTAACGGATATTCTGGAAAGGGAAGAAAGTGACCGCAACTCCATGAATGAGAACAGAAGGAACCCACCAGATAGGGTAAATGATTAAACACAGGAGAAAATGCATATACAACAGCAGGTAAGCAACATGCTGGTCATAAGCCAGCACATCTCATTTATGTCCATCAATGAAAATGGACTTGATTCACCAATCAAAAGAAATAGACTGGCAGAGTCGATTAGGAAGCACAATCCAACAATATTCTGTATATAAGAAACACACTTAACTCAAAGAAATTCATAGGCTGAAAATCAAAGGATTCAAAACAACACTACATGCCCCAGGACCTCAAAAAAAGCAGGAGTAGCAATCCTGTTGGCAGACAACCTGTACTTCACACTAAGAATTATCAAACAAAAAAAGAAAGCCACACACACTGGTTAGGAGAAAAGTATTAGAGGAAGCGATAACAGTCATAAATATTTGCACACCAAACATGGGAGCCTCCAACTATATCAGATAAATCCTAATGGGCATGAAAAATCTAATATTGAATGCCACAATCTTAACAGGAGAACTTAGTACCCCCTCAATCCCTAGATAGGTCAAGCAGACAAAAAAAAAAAAAAAAAAAAATAGCAGAGATAGCAGAACAGAACCAGACCTTTGAACAAACACAATTAGTGGATATATACAGGGTGTTCCACCCAAACACATCTGAATACACATTCTTTCCAGCTGCACCTGGGTCATATTCTAAACTAAACAATATACTGGGCTATAGGCCATGTTGAAGCACATGCAAGAAAAACAGAAATTATCTCATGTGCATTATCTGACCACGGTGCAATGACACTGGAAATAAATGACAAAAGAAACCACAAAAGCCCCATAGACACATGGAAATTATATAATACTCTCCTCAGCAACTAGTGGGTTACACATGAAATTAAACAAGAAATTAAACGATACCTACAATTCAATGAAAATCCATGCACAACTTATCAGAATGTGTGAGATGTCTTTAACTCTTAGGAGAATACACCTACAAAGGGAGGCTGCTGTGTCAGATGGAATATTTACTTTTGTGTTGATAAATATGTATATTGATTTTTACAGTAGTTAGTTTTTGTTTTCAACTACAATGTAAAAGTTTGCTTTTCCCCTGTTGCCTCAGCAGCACTTGATATTATTTGATAATTTTTAATAATATCTATTCCTTTCAGTGTAACATGAAATTTTAGAATTTTAGAATTGATCTCATTTCCATTTTTCTCATGGATAAAGATACTGAAGACTATTACTTTGTTTACCAGACACCTGTCCTTTTGCTATGGGGTTTGTTCATTTCACCGGCTTATCTTTTGACTGGAGCTTTTGCTTCAGATTGATCTAAACTTTTTTGAGTTATTTGTATATTTGGAGTAATACCCTACCCTTAGAAAAATAGCTTATTTTTTTCATTCTATTGTCTATTTGTTCTATAGATTGATTTTCTTGCTATGCTATTGTTTTAAATTGATGCAGCTCCATTTATTGATAATTAATGTTAGTTCTTATGTATTTATGATTTTGTTATGTTAAAGGCCTCTTAACTATGGATTTCTCTAATTTCTAACTTATTGCACATTCTAACAAATTGTTTTTATTTTAATAGCCAGCTCTTTTTTGTTTGTCATTTTTATTTTATTTTGTAAAAATATCAGTGATTTTATCTATTTATTTATTTTTTTATTTTTATTACTTTTAATAAGGAATAACAATGCATAACGATGTGACAGTTTCAAAACACATTAGTAGTACATTCCAATATTTAATACAATGCATACTGTTGTCCTATTAGTTATACAAAGCACAGAGTATAGATGTTATAATTTTTCAAATTCTTATTGGTACAGCCAAATTTTTTCTCATTAAACTAAGAGAAAGTAGTTATATACATAATCCAATGTTCAACAATCATAGTTGGTTATGGGTAAAACTGCAGTGTTGGAAGCTGTTGATTGAAGCCTTTTATAGCTCAGCATTCTAACCTACTTCTCCATTTTATGCCTTGTGGTTAAACTTTTATGCTGAGTGGTTAAGGGCAAGTTTAAGCATGACCTTTATCACAAAACATGTAACTTTTGTATCTGTGCAGGTCAGTGAAATCCCCTCAGGATTTATTTTGGAACCATGTACAGTGTTTTGCAGAACTGTTGTCAGTGTCAGCCATCTGGGTGAGGCACGACCATTGCTTGACCAGTTTGCTCTCTGCGAAAGCCTGAGAGAATGTTTTCTCTCTAAGTGACTCCTTTTGCTCTCAGATCTGGTACAAGGCAAGGATGTTCTCTGTCGCCACTCCTGTTCAATATAGTTCTGAAATCATTAGCAACAGCCATTAGACAAAAGACAGAAATAAAAGGAATAAGAATAAGTAAATAAAAAGTTAAATTATCATTATTTTCAGATGACATGATAAACTACTTGGAGGACCCAAAAACTTCCACCAAGAAGCTACTAGAATTAATACACAAATTCAGTGGCATAGCAGGATACAAAGTCAATAAAGAAGTCAATAGCATTCCTCTATGCAGGTAACAAATGCACTGAGAGAGAAGTTACAGAAATAATACCTTTTATAATTGCACTGAAGACAATGAAATCCTGAGGAATTAACCTTACTAAGAAATAAAAGACTTTTTCAATGAAAACTATACTACTCTGAAAAAAGAGATCCTAGAAGATTTCAGAAAATGGAAAGATATTCCCTGCTCCTGGATAGGAAGAACCAACATTGTGAAGATCATTATACTTCTTAAGTTGTCATACAGATCTAATGCAATACCTATCAAAATACCATCAACATACCCCACAGATCTGGATAAATTGTTCCTAAAATTTATCTGGAACCAAAAAAGACCTAGAATTGCAAAGACAATCCTGGACAACAAGGACAAAGCAGGAGGCATTACAATTCCTTACCTAAAGCTATGCTACAAAGCTACAGTGCTAAAATCAGCATGGTATTGCTAAAAAATAGACCTGGGGATCAATGGAATAGAATAGAAGATGGAGAAGGAAATTGATTTTAGTTTGTATTTGGTGGTAAATATCTTTGGGATGTGTTGAAGCAGTTTTCAAAGCACAAATTGTCACAAAAAAAGAATAGAAAGATGTCCTTTGTTCTTGGGCAGAAAGAACCAAAATAGTGAAAATGGCTAGATGCTAAAAACTGTTATATAGATTTAATGCAATCCTGATCAAAATTCCAGAAGCATATCTCACAGTACTGGAGGAAACAATCTTAAAATTCATTTGGAACCAGAAGAGATCTACAATAGAAAAAGATATTCTGGGCAGCAAAGGGAAGGCTGGAGCATCACACTCCCAGACTTGAAATTAGATGCAAAGCTACTGTTACAGAAACTGCATGGTACTCACATACACAAAGACAAATCCAAGGATCGATGGCGCAGGTGAGAAGATACAGAAACAGCCACAGGTGTGTTTAGCCATTTCATCTTTACCAAAGGTGTCAATCATATTGACTGGGGGGAAAGAACAGCCTCTTCCATTAATAGCTCTGAAAAGTAAGATTTTTGCAAGATGAAGATTAAAAACTAGACCCATATCTTTCACCATACACTGATCTAAAATCTAAATGGATCAAAGATCTACATTTTAAAACAGGGCTGGAGAGATAGCTCAGTAGCATAAGTGCTTGCCTGGCAACATAAGGGCCTGCATTAAGTCCCTGGCTCCATAAATAAATAAATAAGTAAATAAGTAAATAAATAAATAAATATTCAAACAGAAGTATTAAATCTGAAGAAAAAAAAAAAAAAAAAAGACAGGTAGAATTCTTAAAAACACCAGCATAGCCAAAGACACTATGAATAAAACCTACACCTCACAGGAACTATCACAAAGAATCAACAACTGAGATTTCATCTGTTGTCAAGACTTTGCATAGCAAGAGAAATGACCATCAGAGTGAAAATACAGTCTACATCATGGAGAAAAAAGACTACCATTTAAAATACACAAAGAACTCAAGAAAATCAAACCCCTCAAATTTATAGACCCAATATAAAAGTGGGGATTCAGATTCTCAGATTGAGCAGTAGAAGCAGAAAATAAACATATAGAAAAAAAAATTTTAGTACCCATTATATTTAGTATCAATGAGAAAAATGTTTTGAAAGAAAATACAAAAAATCTAAAAGGAACAAATAACTCTCTGTAAGTTCTCTTGTCTTGGAGACACATTTAAAGATGTAATTAAAATGTCACTAAACAAAATAGCAACTGATTTCATCTCATATGAATATAAAGTATCTTATATAAAATTCACTATGTAAATATAGGAGTTGTTATTACTTCATGTCATATTTTGTGTTTCTGATAAATTCAGAGAATGTAAGAGTCATCACTAACCCCACCAGAATATGTTGGAGATTGGACTGATTTTAATTATTTGTATTTCTCATTATTAAAACTATTAACTAGGTGCATAGAGTTCATCAGTAACCCATATGCTCAAATCTGTCTGCATCTCTCTATGAGCTGAGAACAGTTTGATGGAAATCACTGATCTTTTAATTTTTTGACTTTTTTGTTTAGCTTAAAAGACAGTATCAGAAATATGAAAACACGTCAAAAACAAAAGCGCTATCTGAGCAGGCATTTTCTTACATTTTATTTGATTAACTGCTTTGAAAAATACACTCATTTTACACAAATGCTTTAATATGTGATCAATTAACAAGCACCTGAGATTGTGTGCATAATAATTGCATGGACACCATGTATTTATTGGATTTTTATTATGTGCTAGTAACTTTCATTTTGAGTTACGTAGTTACAGTATTTTAAGTCCCATCTTGAGTTTATGCCCCATTGAGAGAAATATACTCTAAATTACACAATAAATATAAAGATAAAAACCATATTGCCAAAGTTACAGAGAACAAATTTTTTAGCACATTTACATAAAACTGTAGAGAAGACTGTGAGATTCAGGAAAAATAGCAAGAGGCAGAACAGGCCAGAGCGTCGCCTGTGGAGAGGAGCGGCAACTGCGGCGCCCTGAGACGAAAGCAAATTCACTAAGATTATATAAGCACGCCCCGCACAGCAGCTCAATTTCCCACCTCCAAGACCCGGCACATGACATTCAGGACATAAAAGAAGAAAGGTGTCGTTGGACTTGTAGGTCCAAGGAGTTCAGTCCATGGACCAAGGCAGAGCTATTGTGGCAGAAAAACACAGCGAGGTGCAAACACTGTCCTCGTGGCCCGGAAGCAGAGCAGTGTGGCAGGGCCCGAGCCTCAGTGGCAAGACACCATGCCCAGTCCACAGGCCATGCCTGTGGCACGGGCCATGTGCTGAGACCTGACATCAGCAGGGCACGCTATCACGTGTGCTTCCCTAAGTGCCTCTTACTCCAGCCAAGTGTAGGTGACAATCAACAGTCAAAATCCAACCCCCTCAGCACGATGAGATGAGGTCCTCAAACAGTACCAAATCGCCAGCAATGAATATGGCAAGCTAACGACTGCCTAGCAGGGCGCACCTGTCTTTCCTACAAGAGAAAACAAGGAGGTTCCTCTCCCAGAGTTTTAAAGCTTCACTTTGAGACTCACAGCAAATGCTTAGCTGTGAAGTTCTTTAAAATTAAAAACAGGTTACAAAATTCCAAGGTACAGGGGCAGAGAGGAAACACTCACCCTATGGCAAGGGAGAGCAGGGAAGCGCCAAGCCGGGCTCTGGCAGGGCGAGCATGTGGTCTTGTGCTTGCCTGTGTGGCCTGCCCAGTAGGTGGTGACGGGGTTGAAGGCCAGCATAGAAGAAGCTGCATTTGTTCAGGTCCTATCCTCTGCAGCTCGGCCTGCCGTGCCCAGGGAGCCTTGCCTGGGACTGGCTCCAGGAGGACCTGCGGTGCTCCCTGGCTGAATTTCCATGCTCCTTGCCTCTGCTTTCTCCAGTCTCTGCTGCTGGCACCTTGGCTCTGTTCCCGCAGCTTCACAGGACACATCCGGATTAACCGTGCTACCAGGCCTTTTTCTTGTTGTGCATAAAGAGACACAAAAGAACTAAGGAACCGTCCCAAAGACACTGTGCCAGCAGAATTCTCAGTTAGGGTTTCACATTATTACCATACAGAAAAAAAATGGAGGTCTTTATATAAATTTCAAAACCTCATTTGAAGGGGGAAAAAAAAAAAAACCTTGTGCTGTCAAACTACCATGGTGCACTCCTTGTTACCAGTTCTGGCAGAGAACTGATAAAGCTTTACGATAAAATGTTCAACATGAACATCTAGTGTTGTAATTATAAATTACATAATACTTCGAATTGACTGCCCTGACATCTGGAATATAATATATACTTAATAAATTTTGTTGTTATTCTTTCAATGATAAATGCATCAATTAAGAAACAATAGAGTTCAGAAATGACCCTGACCCGTTATTAGTGCATTTGATGTGCAATGCTTGCTGGCCTTTTCACACTCCATCAGTGTAATGACAGCATCTCCAGCTGCAAGAGGCGTCTCAGACATGAGCACTTCTTACTGTGTCTGCCTTCATTGGAGGCCAGCGATCTTCTCTTTCAGTTTGCTGCAGAGTTCCCATACATGTGCTAACCCGAAACTACATGAGTAGCTCCTGAACATTTTCACCTAAGGTTTTCTCCAGGTGAGGGCAACATCTGCGTTTCCTGCTCTTTCACTGAATGCCACATTCGAGTGGTACATGATGTTGCTTCTGTCCGCATGCCCACCCTCAGTCTCACCAGGTCCTGGGTGTGGCTTTTCAGATGTGTCTGGACCTTGTGGGCACGAAGCTGGAGTTGCAAGTGGGATGCTGGGGTGATAGCTGTGTGGATGTATGTAGTCAATGAACTGGTGTTGCTGTCATTGATTTGGGCATGGGTAACACGGACCAGCCTGTGTGCGAGTGCCGCCCACCCTCTGGCAGGTATTTTGTAAACAACATAAGGGGCAGGAGGAGCTGTTGTGGTCACTTGGACTTGCTTTCTGCTGCTGCCTGGCAAGGACTCCCTGCCTTCCTGGCCACGGGCTGCTTCTTCTCTGCGACACGCCTCTGCCAAGCCACCCGGCCTTGGTGCTATGAACTTGGACCTCAGTAAACACACAGCCCAAATGACCTTTCTTCTATTAACTCTGGCCATTAGGTATTTTGTTTCAGCAATGACAAAAATTAAGACGGTACATTGCAGTGGATTGAATTCGAACATCCAGCGCTGCTTGTACAGCCCTGGTCTTCCTAGCTTAAGCTTTTTCCTGGCAATCCACCTCTTAAATCAGATTTCAAGTATCCTAGTTCTCTCATTTTTCCCAGCTTTTCTTTGTCAGAATATCAGTGACTTGATCTGTCTCATCTCTTCCTCTCTTTTTTTTTTTTAATGTATTAAGTTATTACTACTCAACTCAGACTCACAGTAATCCTCCTGTTTTCAGCCTCCCCAGTGCCAGGATTACAGGCATGTGTTACTATGTCAGGACTCTGGCTGGCTCAGCCCACGCTGGGTGTGGGACTGGCACAGCATGCAGTGCAGGGCATCAAACCGTGATCCCTGTGCTTGCCTGAGCTTGCCTATATAGGTGCTTTAGTCCCCTGAGCTATCTCAGCAGTCCTCTTCTAACATTCAACATTAGAGGTTAGAGGAGCAAAAGTAAATTTCTCTAAAGTGTCATCGGCAACATCATCTCTTCAAGTGGAAGAAGACAAGAAGGTGGCCGAGGGCAGTTATGTGGAGTAAGAAAACGTGTAGGGCCCAGGAAAGCGATCCTGAGAAATGCTTAGCAAGCATATGTGTCCTCCTAACTCCCAGGAGAGGGCTGCCCCCTCTACAGGATCACCCTTCAGAAAGCAGCGCAGTGCTGATCCAGTGCTCTGATGAAGTGTCTGCCGAGACCCTACGAGGTCATTACTCGTTATCACAGAGAAGGGGATGGAACAGAAATCTGCTAGCACTTTTACCTCAGCCACAATATTTTCTTCTAGTACTATTTATATAATAGGTCTACTTTATAAGATTATGTTTGGGTCTGAGTTTCCAAATGCCCCAGGAAAAACTTCCAACTTTATGTGAATTTGTTTTCTGCATCTACTTCCTGAGAGCTTTAAACTTGAAATTGTATGAAGAAAAGCCCTTATAGGTATAATAGCAAACTAATCTAGAGTCCTTGTGTATACAAGGCATTGTTCATAAATTATTATCTCCTTTAATCTTACAAAGAACACAGAAAAATAATTACTGTTATTATCCTCCTTCTTATCAAAGAAATAGAGGCAAACAGTAGTCAAGTAGCCAGTTCCAAGTTCAAATATCGGTATTAGGCTTGTACAGCTAGAATTGAAACCAGAAAATTTCACTGAAGAGATTTGCTCTAAGTCATTTCTTAAGGCTGCTATTATGGTATAATTATATCATTGTGAATCACAATAGAGATAAATTTTTTGTGATTACTAGGATAAGTAACTACACATCTGCCTCATTATAAAAACAGGATTTTGTTGATAAGTTTTATCATATGTTTTAAAAGAGTTTTGAACAAAGTCTCTTTCAAAGAATTTTACTTTTGTAAATCTCATTAAATTGCTTGGTTTTCTTTAAAAACATTCTATGAATTTTCTCTTTATATGGCCCCTTTGGTAACAATAAATGCTTATTTTCAGACTTTTCAAGAGAATTAAGCATTAATTAACAGATTTATGATAGTGGAAAACACCCAGTTACTTTTAGTACAATGCTTTCCTAACTGGGTAACTAGTCTAGCTATACAGGAAATTTATACAACTGTGCTTAAAGAAAAAACAAGAAAGGAAGATTTGAATCAATTCATCATTTTTATTATGCATCTCAACCTCTTCTCAAAACACATCTCAAAATCCCATTGGCATTAGGCTTACTGTCCCTACCCACTTCATAGGAAGCAGCAGTATAGATAACCTGGTGGACAGGGCTCTCTGAACGCAGTATCTCGTGGTATACTCCATAACAGGACAGGAAAAGTAACTCACTGCAGACTGTCTTTCGGATTATCTGAGTTACTTCAATATTTTTCTCTCTCCCGTTCTTGAGCCATGGCTTTGAAGCCAGGCATATATTTATTTGAAGCTAAAAGTTCATGTTTCCATTCACAATTTACACATCCACCCTCATTCAATTCATTTAATCTACGTTATTTTTGAAAGCTTTATTTTGTACACATTCCCAGTTTTATCAAATGGTGGGCTTTTGTTTCTTTCAAATGTGTTAATTTTTTGTTATTTAGGTATTTATTTTTATATTTTAGGGAAGGATCTACGCGATGTTTAGGGTCTCACTACTAGATCAGACTCATAGTGAACCACCTGTTTACACCCTCTCAAGATCTGGGATTACAGGTACACACCACCATGCCCAGTCTCAATTGCTGTCCCAGTATGCCCCAGGGGCGGGGCCAGCATGGCAGGCCTGGGAATGGAACCCCTGGACCCTGAGCCTGCTTGCAGGTGCTTTAATCCACTGAGCTATTTGGCCAGCCCTTCTCTTTCAAATTTAGAGTTCAGTCAACACTTTATCTTGACTGAGCATATGTCATATTTAAATTGAAATTCCCCCATGTGACAGAAAAGGCATTAGATTATTGTCCTTGGCAGGTGGAGTCAGGCTAAAAACTGTAAAGCAAACAAAGATATTCTTTCATAATCTTTGCCTTTACCTATTTTTCTAATGTCTCTGTGTTCAAACTCCAAATTTTAACTTTACATTTTTGCATTTATTTTATGTTTAATTTCCACTTATTTCTTCAGCTTCTTCTGGGACATCTTTTACTTCTGCATAACCTCCTCCTCTGGCATAGGAACAATTTGTTCCTTTTCAGTGAGGGTCATTTCCATATGGCAGGGGGAGCTCATGGATGGGTTAAACCAGCCATGAGCTCTGTAAGTACAGTGGCACATCTTGGCTGCTTTGTTCACCTGGATATGTTCAATAACCAGAGAATCTACACTTAAGCCCTTATGTTCAGCGTTACTTTCTGCACTTTAAGCATGTGCATCAAAAGTTCAACACCCTTTTTGGGCCACTGACCATGCATCCAGCCCCACTGTTAATACTGGGCACACCTACCAACTCCACCATTATAATGCCGTAATGACACACATTGCTTCTTTAATGTGACATCCTTCACATATTTGGTGGTCTTTTGGATATTAATACCCTTGATGGCCTGGGCAGTTTCACACATGTTCATAAAGTGAACATGAAGATTTGAGCCTCTTGATTTGCATGATTTTGTGGGGTTTTCTGGGTCAAGAGAGTAGCGAACCATTTTCACAGGTTACCTGAGGCTCCTCACAGAAAGAAAAAGATCAGTGGCTTCTGGGAGAGTTCATGAGAGCATGATACCCGAATTTTAACTTTTTGAAGCTATCCAAAGTATCCTGGGTGGTTGTGGTCTTGATATTAAAAGATTCTTCCACTCCCCGTATATTTCTTATAATTCTCACTGTAGTAAAAATGACCTTGGCAATCACTGTTTAGATCACAGAACTTCAAACTGAAATGCCAGCGACTACAGCACAGGTACCCAGTGAGCACACAGAAGGTTCCAGAAGAACAACATGTGATGTTTGACAACGAGCATAACTCATCCGGTGCCTGGCATGCAGAGACCTGCTGTAGGCAGAGAGCTCACGCTAGGCGTTGTCTCAGCAAGAGCACAGAGATCTCACTTTCTAAACACCTACTTGACTGCAGTTTGTACTACAATATGTAAATTAGCATCTCAAGACTCATGGGCACATTTTCCAAAAGCACACATTGGGGCTGTCTACAGATGTGCCTTCAGCCCACCTGACATGATGCCAAATTCACTGTGTTGCAGAGTATGCATATTCTAGGCAGATTTGATGGGCCAAATAGTTATTTTGTCGCTAGAAGTATGGCCGATGAAGGTGTTTTCAAATGGATAATCTCTGCAGAAATTTGAATGACCAAAGTGCTCACAAGGGAAGTTTTCTGGATTAGAGAATTTCTCTTACCCTCAGTTTGCTTCATAGCAAATCCAGGGAAGTACTTCAGCTGCACAATGCCTGCCTGACCAAGAAAAAGGTCCTGAGTTCAGTTCCTGGTGCAAAACAAAACAACTTCGCTTCATATCTTGTTCAGCTGTGTGGTTCCTAAATCTTTACCTCACCTTGTCTTATTTGGTAATCTCCAATTTTTGTTGTTGTTGTTGTTTTTGTATCTTAAGGAAGGGTTCACAGGGTGTTTAGGGATTCACTACTAGATCCGAATTGTAGTGATCCACCTCTTTACAGCCTCCCAAGAGCTGGGATTACAGGCATGGGGCACCACGACCAGTCCCAATGCACCTCCAGGGGTGGGGCCAGCAAGGCAGGCCCAGGGATTGGACCCCTGGCCCCTACACCTGCTTGCAGGTGCTTTAATCTGCTGGCTATTTGGCTGGCCCTCCATCCTCTCCAATTTAAAGTCTCCATAGAATTTCCTAACCATCAGTGGGTTTGTTTATATGAACTCCAGGTTCTTCTTGATTTAGTAGCTCTTAATGGAAATTCAGAAAATTATAAACACACACACACACACACACACAAACACACACACACACACACGCACACTGGCACAGAGTGACAGATGGGACATTCATTCCCAATTTTGACTTTGTGGAACTGGAGAAAGCTCTGGTGAGCTCAGACTCCAGAGGAGAAGCCCTGCGAGCAGGGACACCATCACATGCTCTAAGACTCAGCCTTCATCTTTATTCACTAAAGAAATAGTAGGTTTCTGTGTGAAACCACAAAACACAAATGAAGATTCCGTTTTCTCTTTAAAAGTATCATACTTTGGTCAACACTTTAAGGAATTCAAAGTGTAAAACTAAGAATGTGAACATAAGATCAGAAAGGGTGTTTTGCCACCTTTGTCTAAGGGAGCCCTCTTGGACAGTTCTGGCACAGCCAGCTTCACCTTTAGAAGCTTAGGGAATGCTCAGTGCTGGCTCGTTGGCCTTCTTCGCCCCTACCTGCCCTTTCCTGCGATCCTCCTGTGACCCTCACTGCTACCTGGATGTAGAATAGCCAACAAGCACACAGATGCACACACCTGCATTTTAAAAAGACTTTCTAGGGCCAGGGAGATGACTCAGTAGAATAAGCACTTGCCTGGCAACCATAAGGGCCTGAGTTCAATCCTCGGTTCCACTAAATAAATAGATAGATAGATAGATAGATAGATAGATAGATAGATAGATAGACTTTCTAAAAAGAAGACTGATAAAAACAATGCCTCAGGCATACCTCCAAAGAAAAGTTTACAAGCAACTGACTATATTAAGACAGGCTCTGATTAAAGAATCAGAACAAGTCAGGATTGCCCTGGAGTGACGCTTGGGTGAGAGCACCTCTAGGTGAAGTGTCCATCTCAGATGCTCTACCTCAGAGGACTCCAGTTTTGGGTAAGGCTGCTTTCTTTCCTCCTGCAGTTCTAACACACTTTAAGTACTTAGCCCTCTGATGCTGAAACCTCTACTTTGCTAGCACACCAAGCCAGTACCAGTCAAGTGGCTGTTAGTCTGCTCTGAGCTTGGACCAGGCACTGGCACATGTGGTTCTGTGGCTTCATCTCATCCAGAATAGGCTGGAGATCAGATCGTCGTTCTTAGGCTCACCATGAGGACCAGGTACCTGCAAGCCTGTCTCCACATGGTACTTGGACTTTGGTTCTTTATCCTTAGGTTCCCTCTCCCTTTAGAATAATAACTAATTGTCTTCATCAAGACAATGCCATTGATCATCTTCCTAGATTTCCACCTTTTGCCTGTGTCTATCATCGCGGTGCTCAGACATCCACAGAGCACCGCTCACACTGAGTAGGCAGGCTTTGTTCCTAACATCCCTTTCCATGTGATGTGGGCCTTAGAATGCCCATGTTTACATTGTGTTGCTCACTTGTTTGTTAAATGTTTAGACCTCACACGTCTCAGAAAGAAGATTTAGCTGTCTCATTTTAGGTGCATACAGAAGTCAGGAGGGTGAGGGAAATCTCCCAAGAAGCCATAGTTCATCAGTGCCTGAACTTCATTAAGGCTCCCACATGGGACCTCTAGAGTATGAGTTATTTTCATGATGAGGTTTATGGCTTGAAGACAGCCAGGTCGTATTAAACTACGATTATGCAAAGGGGTGAAAAGAGACACGTTGACTTTTCCAAAATTTCTTTATTTATAAGACATGTGCCTTTCAATAATTATGCTCTTACTTTCAATTTTAATTTCCTCTACCAACATTGCTAATAATGTCTTGTCTGCGAGCAGTATTGGAAAATTAGGAAAGATATATTTATTACATGAAAAACCCTTTTCTGGCACTTTAGCAAATAAGGGTCTCAGGTTCAGAAACTCTTCTCCACACAATGAACTGCCTCTGACTGTTAAAAGGTGGAATCAAGAAAATACAAAAAAATAAAAATAATATACGTTATTAGAGTCTTCAGACAGATGCCTGCATTGGGGAAAGGTAGACATGACCAGGCAGGCATGACCTGCGTGACTGGGCCCTGACACAGGTACAGATGCAAGTCCAGGTGAGACAAGCAGCATGGAAGAAGACAGCTATGGGTAAGTAAGGTGAACTAGCATTGAGCTTTCATACACAAACACGCAGAACAGAAGCAGGTGGACCCTTGGAAAGGGCCTTGGACACTGTTCTCAGAGAAGATCATCCCCAGCCCCTACTTCCAGAGGCAAGGGTAGGTCCATGTCCAGCATGAATCCCATGGAAAGCTTGGCTTGAGTACACAGCACACTGCTGGGTCCATGGCAAACACTACCATAGAACTATGAGTGCCGGGGAAATTTACTACTTCTATGCTTCCTCCTCTATCTGTTTGACTAGCTTGTTCCTATCTGGTTGGGCTTTGTCTTCTTTGATAATTTCTTGGTATTTCTGTTTTCTGATTCTTCATTGTTGTTTTTCTTTTTTTATTTTCCAGTCTCTCTTTGATCCTTCCTTCTTTTCTTCTTTTGTTACTGTTTATATTTCTTACATTTCTTTTTTCTTGGCTAATTCTCTTTTTCTATCTCTCAAATATCTCTTGAATTTATCATATTGTCATGTGAGTAAACATTGTCTCTTCCCTTTCTTATCCACATCAATCCCTTTGCTTTTTTCCCATTTTTCTCCACTGTGTCCTCCAGTTTTATAGAATGCAGGTGACCACTCTTTGATTTCCAGCCTTAATTCTACTCTATTTGACCTCATTCATCAATTTTCACTGTCTTCTGTTCATCCTAAGAGCCACAGAGTAAAATCACTGCACTAAGAGAAAAATGATGTATGGTATATGTTGGCTATTTTCTTATAACTTTAGAATTGCTCCTGTAGATAAAGGTATCAGAAAGGTAGCGTCCAGCTTGCCAGAAGCTAATGTGTATTTAAGACGGCTGTTACTGCTACCTGTACAACTTCGTCTCAGATACCATCCATGCTATACGCCATGTTTCTCTCCTATATGAAAACACTGTGATAGGAGAGGGTTAAAAACACTTCCATTGTCCAGCACCAAAGGACTAGGTGCTGAGCGAAGCAGGAAAGTTTCATTCTTAGCAAATGGAGAATGTAGGGTCTTGGAAAAGACATGAGGAACCACCTTTATCTGGAAGACATCCCTGATGAACAGACATCTCCAGAGGATGTCTCAGTACTGGTGATAAAGCTGTCTACTATAAGAATTTGACAAGCATCAACATAGAAAACAGAGAATGACAAGCCACAGAAGCAGATTCAACCTCAGCCCCCCAGCTCACCCAAGAGCACAGTGAGATGGACAAAATTGAAGGCTAAACAGTGGACCGTTAAGAAATTGAAGCAACAGAAGGGATGAAAGAAGTGCAAAGGTTTACTGTAAAATATATATACATACATGCATATATACATAAAGAATTGATGCACAAAACAAAATGAAAGAGTAGAGAAGACCCAGGTAAAAGTCTAAATAAGGTTAGGAAAATGTTGGAAATCATGAATGCCCAACATTGGAAATAAATGGAATCCATTACACAGACACAAACAGAAACCCAGATTAAAACCACCACCAAATGTCTATGCAACAGAATAAATAAAGGTCAGAATGGAATATCAGACCTTAGGGACACAACTATAGCTAGTATCATGAAAAGAAAGAAGTCTTAAAAATAGCAACGCGGTATGAGAAGTTCATCCAACAGTTACAAGATGAGGCAAACAGGATGGACTGTGCCGGTGAGAAAGCTAGAGCCAGCACAAATGTCATAAAAATTATCTTAATAGAAATCAAGCCAGAAAAATTTCCAAGCATGGATAAAGACTTCGACATACACATAAATGAAGCATATAGAACTCCAAACACCCACAACAAAAAATAAATCTACATGATGGCATATAGCAATCAAACTTTTGGAAATTTAGCACAAGTACAAAATACTGAAAGTTAGAGAAAAAAACAAATCACCTATAAAAGGAGGCCCACTGCAGTTAGAGCAGTGATCTCAACACAAACCCACAAGCCATGCAGCACTGTGAGGAAGATATTTCAAGTCCTAAAAGAAAACAAATGTACTCCACACAATTCACTTTCACAGATTTGGAGAAATAAGATACTTCCACAATAAGGAACACCTGAGGAAATTCAGCACCACTAGTCCAGCCTTCAGAGCACACTGAAGCACATGCTAGAAAGAGGAAAGGCAGACCACAGCTACATAAACACCAGTAGGAAGGAAAAGCAGCTACGCTTAGGGGACAGACAGGGAACTGATGAGAGGAAAATAGCATGAGAAAAACAACCCCATGCGCATCAGTTGTAAACAGGAACATAAAAAGACCCAGCTCACCACTGAAGCTAATGAACTGGCATGATCCGGTATACTGAATTTCAGAAACACATTTAACTCACAAAGAAATTCATAGACAAAGACAAAGGACAGAAAACAATATTTCAGGTGACACAAGCCTAAAGAAGATAGGAATAGCTATCCTATAGACAATGCGAACTTCAAATCAAGACTGATCTAAACAACAAATGGGGCCACTGCATATTTGTTAAGGGAAGACTATACGAAAAATAGGTAACCATCCTGAATACATATGCACCTAACACTGCTGCACCCAACTGCACAAAACTAATACTAATGTGCATGAAAAATCAAATAATCGCTAGCATAATTATAGTGGGGAGCTTTAATAAACCCATTCTCACAGATAGATCAACCAGACAAAAGATTAACAAAGAAATATCAAAATGAGCAAAGGGAGCTATTAGCTGCATACAGGGTGTTTCATCCTTGTTGTGTTTTGTGTCTAGGTGTCTCTCTAAAACTTCGTGTCGTCATGGGGCAGCTTCCAGAGTTATTCATTTTTGACCCAATGCTGGGATTATGGGTGTGAGTGCTGCACCTATTGTTGTATCCTGGAGCGGATAATCTGCACATCAATGTAAGGAGGGGAGAGAGGCTTGCTAGCTGCTGCTACTGCTCCTCCCTCTTGCTCTTTGCTGTTTTCTGTCTCCATGAAAGGCTGTCCTCTGCCATGTTCCATCCTCCCTTGGGACCAACTGAGTATGGACTCAAACCTCCACTAACTATGAACTAAATAAATCTTTCCTTCCTTAATTTTGAGTGTGCGATATTTTGTTCCAGCAATGAGAGAAAAGCTTAAGACAACCCCAAAACATAAGAATAAACTCTCTTCTCAGCTGTACATGAAATTCTGAAAGCTAGATGACATATTAGACTATAGAACATGCTTAAGTAAATACAAAAAAAGAAATTAGCTCATGAGTATTATCTGACCACACTGCAGTGAAATTGGAAATCAATGGCAAAGCAAGCCACAAAAGCTACATAAATACATGGAAATTAAACAGTACTCTTCCAGGGACTGGGGAGATAGCTGGGGACACAAGTGCCTGCCTGGCAAGTGTAAGGTCCTGAGTTCGATCTCCAGTTCTGTAAAAAATAAAAAATAAAATAAAAATGAATAGACAACACCCTTCTGTACCACCAATGACTCACAGAGGAAATTGAAAAAGAAATTGAATACTTTCTAGAATTATTTTAAAATGATGATACAGCATGCCAGAACTTATGAGACATGAGGAAAGCAGTCATAATTAGAAAATTTATAGCAGTGATCTCTGACATCAGGAAAACAGAATGAATTCAAACAACTTATGTTAAGCCCCAAACTCATAGAAAAAATAATTACATCCAATGTTGATAAAAAGAGGAAATTACGAAGATCAGAGCAGAAAATAATGCAAATGAGACTAAGAAAACAATACAAAGAACTTTACTGAGATCAAACATTTGGTTTTTCTAAAGCTTAAAGAAAATTGTAAAGAACCTCTAGCCACATTTTCCAAAAAGAGAAAAGACTCAAAATTAATTGCTTATGAATGAAAATGTCAAAATTATAGCACATCCCATGGAAATCCAGAAAATTATCAGTACCTACTTCCAGAATGTGTACACTGGTAAAGTGGAAAACACAGAAGTGGACAGACTCCTGGACACCTGTGAATTACCAAGACCAAACCCTCAATAACTTGATGTAAGCCAATGCAATTGAAAATATAATTAAAAACCGACCAGTGAAGTAAAGCCCAGGTTGGGATTGATTCACTGATGTGTACAAGAAATTTAAAGAAGACCTAGTTCCACTAATGCTAAAATGATTAATGGAATTAGAAGGGAAGCATAATTTGAAAATCTTTCCAGGAAGCAGGGTTCACTTTGATACCTAAACCAGGGAAAGACCCAACCAGAAAATGACAGGCCAACTTCCCTCATGAATGTTGTTGCAAAAATTCTTGATAAGAGACTGGCAGACTGAATGTAGCAAGTCACCAAATAGGTTATATACAGTGACCAAGTAGCACTCATCCCAGGCATGTAGAGCTGGTTCAACATTTGCAAGTCAGTAAATGCAACTAACACAAAGACAAAAGTCGCATCATCTCAGCAGGTGCAGAAAAGGCATCTCACTAAGCCGCGCGCTCGGTCATGTACAAACATTACAGAAAAGTGGGAAGACAGTTGGTCATTGTCTTCACCTCAGTCTGACAAAAGTCATCTGTCACAGACAGCAGCCAGAATTGCACCAAATGGCCAAAGACCGAAATCTTTCATTCTGCAGTCAGAATCAAGACAAGGATGTCCATTATCACCACAACTACTCAAAGCAGCTCAAGAAACATTAGCCAGAGCAATTAGTCTGGAGAAAGAAAGAAAGAAAGAAAGAAAGAAAGAAAGAAAGAAAGAAAGAAAGAAAGAAAGAAAGAAAGAAAGAAAGAAAGAAAGACAAAGGAATAAAGATTTTTTAAGAGAAAAGAAATTATTATTGGCAGATGACCTCTAGATTTAATAACAAAATTTAGTGACATAACTAGATACAAAATCAGCATTCAAAAATCAGCAGCATTCCTGTACACAAGCAACAAACTAACAGAAAAAAGAAAATAGGGAAATCACATACTTCTAAATAAAAACCAAGAAGATGAAACACTTAGAAATCAGACTTACAGAAGACATAGAAGATGTGTACATTGAAAGGTACAGTGCACATGTACAGTCTCTATGTACTGTATGAATTCCTCTTTTCTGGTATATATTGAAACAATGGTTTTGTGCTAGAGAAATCGCATTTCTTTCTCACCATGCACTTTAGCTCTGCTGCTTTCCAAATTGCAATCGAATCACCAAGCTGCCGCTGCAATTTCAGAAAGATGAGTTCATTTTTTTAAAAGAGTTTGCTTTGCCAAGAATACCCAAGGGGAGCTATAACCCTCTCACATCTCCTCAGGCACCAATCGTGCTAAAGACTGGACAGTCCCTGTCTAGCACTCCAGCCTCTCCTGTTAGACATGCCAGGGCTCCCAAGCTTTGTTTTAAGAATAATTCCATCGTGGTGTTTAAAACACTAAAATTCTTCAAGATACTAGATTAGATTTTCTTAGTAGTTATTTTACATATGTGTATGTATATACACAATTTATCTATGGCATTACATTCTCTGCCTGACTGCTCTGCATTTTAAAATTTACACTATCAAATTTAATCATGTAACTTTATATCTGCAGTTTTGATATTATGGGAATAATATTGAGTATGTGGTCGGTTGCTTGGCAAACAATTCATGGTGCTGTGGTTGACATTTCAGGGTCATTGGATCATGCGGGCCTGACCCCCCCCCCCATGCGGGCAGGGATTCCTCCTTGGATGAGATTGTAGCTAAGGGTGATGCTGGGCCGTGAAGCCCTGCTAGGAGGGTCCGTGAGGGTGTAAAGATGAATCTCCTGCCCCTCCCTGATTGCTCCAGGCTTCCTGCTGTCCTGCTGTGAGCCGTTCCTCCTTGGTTGCGCTGCACTGTATCTGAACCAGCTGTGACTGCAGGCTGAAGCTTCTACAAGCTGTGACCCTAGGGACCTTTCTTAGCTTTGTGAGTTACAGTTCATCTGTCTCAGCAACAAGAAAGCAGCCAAAGCCTGTGGTGTCCTTCTCCAGGGCAGGCGCGAGGAGTCAGTGTTCAACCCCACCGGGATCAAAGCTTCGCATACTGAAAACATTCTCCTAGGAATTTTATTTTAGTCCATTTTAGAGTCATGCTTTTTGTTAAAATGCTTACAAATATATTTTTATACTTTTATTACTGATGTGTAGTATAACTGTACTGTGTTGAGTTAATGCAGGTAATAGCACACTGATTCCTTGAAACTAGACTTGCTGCTGTTTTAAAAATAATATGAGGTTAAATTTCAAAAATTTTAGTTATGGCTGAAAAGAATATATGTTCTCAGTCCCAGGAATGTTAATCAGTTATTTGATATGGTTTATTCAAACCTCTGCTCACTTTAGAATGTGCGTCTCTGAACTCTCAGTTTCTGAAAGCAGCATATTAAAATATCCCATTTTTAACTTCTCTGTTTTTCCAAGTATTTGCTCAATTTTGTTTTATCTATTCTAAACTCTGTCCAATATTACTGTATTATTTGTATATGGTTCTTTTTATGGTAATCTATTATTTGTTTTTAAGAAAATCTTTAGGAATATATTTCTTTCTATTCTTTTGTCTGGAATTATTTTAACACAAGTGTTAATATTTATGTATCATATTCATATTTCTTTTTCTCTTTTTAAGCATATTTCATTACAAAAATAGGGATGAGTTTAAACAAGTGTAATAGTTTTACTCTTTTATTCATGAAATTTAGGCAGTATTTTTATAACTGCTATGCATATTGAAAATATTTAGATTAATTTTATAGTCTTATTGGGTTTTTCGCTGTGTAAACTTTATTCATTTTTAAGTTTTCTTTCTTTAAATAATTTTTATTCTCTCTCTTTTTGATTCTGTAAATTATGTACGTCTAAAATGTAAGAAGTAAAAGAAAAGAAATTTCTTCTTTTCTAATCTCCTAATAGTTGAAACTACATTCCTAATTCATGTGGCAGATCACGCCTCCACATACATGCACGTGCACACATGCTTCTATCGGAGCTTAGGGTCAGTGACTCCGCTGCCTGCTCCAGTGCCGGCTGCCGGGATCAGCTTGCCCGGCTGGGGGCAAACTTCCCGGTGCTCACAGCTAAGTTGGGGAGGTTTGTTCACGTTTCCGCCTTCCTTGGTCTCCATCCACGGTGGGCTGGGTCCCAGGCAGAGGCATCTGGACGCAAGATGGGCCTCTAAGGGAAGGGCCCACCACCCAGCTGTGGTGGCCCGCCTCTCGGCGCTTGTGGCTATAAACACAGCACCACCAGGGCTCCACAGCTTTCCAGGGGTCTCATAATCCAGACAAGTGACAGTTTGGACAGCTGGCACATTCACTAACTAATATGAGAAGATGAGCATTTTTAAGCCAGCCGCTGGACCTCCTCTTCACATTTTCCAAGCTCTTTTAGTTAGAACTTGAGTTCTGCATGTGTGCATCTGTTTCTGCAAATACGCTACACACGAAGCATTTATTCCATCTCATAGGCGTACATCCATAGGACGTTCCATAAGCTGGCGCCAGTACGTAACAGCAGAGTGAGACCCCAGAAGTTCGCTAGCTCCCCAGGAGGCCTCGCTTCACCCCTCCAAGGTGAGCACACTCGGACTTCTATGAACACATCGTGTATGTTTTGCACTTTGTATCAGTGAGTCACTGTCCTCTTCCTGTTATGTTTATGAGAGTAATTTGTGCCATGTGAATGGAGTTTCATGCATTGCATTGTTTTGTAGTATACTGTCTCATAAATGTATGGCAGTTGATATTTGAATTTCACTGGTTTTCCATCCTACCCCAATGGCTTAACAAAACAATACTGTGCTTGTTGATTTTACCAAATCTCCTAGAGTGCAGCTGACTGGTCAGCTCCTATCTCTGCTCGTGCTGGCCCTGCATCCCAGGACTCATCAATTAGGCCGCATTCCTTTCCGTATGTGCTTTCCTGGTGGCTGCAGTGGGAACCAGCAGGCTGGAGGGCCGGTCGCTGTTGACCACACATTCTGCGGAGTTTGTCTTTCAGTGCAATGCACATCACATAAGTTCAGTGCATGCGTTTGACAGCCAACCGCTCCCTGCGCCCAGGTGCAGCAAAGACTCGAGTGACGGTTGCTCCTCATGACACACGCACGCTGGCTGTCCTAGGAGCAGTGTGCTGCTGACACTCAGCAGTCTCCCACTTGGCTGATGATTAGTTGGAAAAGAGCACAGGGTGTTGGCCTCTGTGGAAAATCCACACAGCAACCCTGCTGCAGTCCAGAGTGTCTTCAAATTTGGCTGCTGAGGTAGTCCTAATGGCTCTCCTGACTTGCCACCAAATATTCTGCCGTGGAGACTTCAGGTAATGCTTAGGCCCATCTCTCTACTTGCCAGTGCACTGGGGAGGAGTGCGGTGAATTTTCCTGTTCCACACCCTACTTCTGCCACCCAACCAGCCAACACTCTGCCTTCCACAGCCGAAGTAGACAAGCAGGAAGCAGCATCCTGGCCCACATTGCTCTCAACTGGCTGGAGGTAAATGTCATCCCCTCCCCGCAAGAGCCCCTTTACTGGTCCCTTGCTACTCCAGCGCGGTGTCACACATGGCCCAGTGACATGGGAAGGCCAGCAAGAGTCATCCCGAGGAACAAGGCACCAACTCACTGCTCGAATAAGAGAAGGAGTAACAAAGGTCTCTGTAAGTTACCAGTGGCAGGGCGCCCTCCTGTCTCTACTCTTTGTTTTCATGGACTTTCAAAGGAATCCACAGGAACTAACTGAAGCTAAAAAACTGAGTTCAGTTGTTCCCATGGAATTCCTGAGGTAAGCATCACAACATTAGGGTGGGCCTTGGAAGCCTTTTTTCTAAATGTACAAAAATTAAACTATTTTTCCCCACATTTTATCCTCCACCGTGGCCTGCAGATACCAATTCAAACTCTAAACAAAAAGTCATCCTCAGCTCCTTCTATGTTGGTCTCTATTTATTTTCATCTTTTTCTTGAATAACCTATAAAAGAAGTGTGAAAAATTAGCTGTTCATTCATAAAAGTTTAGGGTATATCTTTAAAATTTTCCCCAAGTTAAAAAGTTCAAAGGCATTGCCGGGAGTGGTGGCACACGCCTGTAATCCCAGCACTCGGGAGGCTGAGGCAGAAGGATCGGTGCGAGTTCGAGACCAGCCTGGGCTACAAAAGTGAGCTCAAGGCCAGCCTGAACTACATAGCGAGACCCTGTCTCAAAATAAATAAATAAATAAATAAATAAATAAATAAATAAATAAGTAAGTAAGTAAGTAAATAAAATAAAAATAAAAATAAAAATAAAAAAGTTCAAAGGCGTCTCCTTTCAAGATACTATCAGTGCCAATTTTAACATGGCTGAGATAATGAATTCTTCAAGCTCACTATTAATTCAACTCTTAAGAGACTGATGACTTAGAACTAGTTCAGTTAGTTTCAAATTTTTATCCTCAACTTCTGACTACCACAAGTCTCTTTGTGAGCATACCTATTTCCAATCAGCATAAGCCTAGGACTGGAATCACTGGGTTATATATTTAATTTCAACTATAATGTTGAAGTAATTTAGTTCTTAACCCATCCTTTAAAAATGTGTAGTTAAATACATTTCCCAGCACACTTTAAATAACTGTTCAGTGTGTGCCTTCTCAAACCCTTTGCTTTTCTTGCTGAAAAACATGCTACTGTGCTGCTCTGCGTGAAATTCCTCTTCTTCAAATATCGAAATGTTTCTGTTCTGTCCTCACTTCCAAACAATCTCTCACTTACACGTAGTGTAGTAGGCCAACAGCTTCGAGCAAAACTTTGCACTCATTCATTTTTTAAGCGCTTTGCTATTAAATGCCTGGTGTCAGCTCCTCGCCCCCATTCCATGCAAGCCAAGTTCTGCTTTATGGTAGCTCACTAGTGTTCGCCTGCCCATACCTTGGATTTCCATGATATAGCCTGTTAAGGTTATGTTTATTTATGTTGCTTACCCCTCATCATAAGCATTCAATTTGGGAAAGCATCCACACCTCAGTACTATAAAACTTTCAGCCAGGGATCTTCTGTATTTGCTTACTGATTTATTTTGTGTAAACCATATGTGACATACAATAAAAATTTGCCAATCACTTCCCCATAGTATATTTTTCCTACACATTTTATATTGGTTTTATCTTTTTATATAGCATTTGTTGCTCATTGTACTTGAATAGCTAGTATTCTAGCTGTCTGATAGTCTCACTCAAATTCACTCTGTCTACTTGCCAATTCTATTTTAACCAATTTACTGTTGTTCTTGCTGAAACTGTGCTAATCCAGACATGTGAGGTTTGTTTTTCTACTCAGGGAGGTGGGATCTGAAAGACTGCCCTCTGATTGCACTCAGTGTGCTTTGCCCTGTTTTCTCTCCATAATCTGCAAAACTTTGAATCAATGAGGGGGTAAAAAAAGAGTAATATCCCTCTCAAGCGGGAGGCTCTGCCTGCCCTTTGCTCTGGTTCTTTCTCACAGCTGTGTATGTGTTTGCAGGCCAGATGCACAAGATGCTTAGCTTGATGGTTGGCCTTGTTTCCTACTTGCTTTCAATCCTTTATTACCATCCTGGGTGAGTCTGAGTTCACGGGGCCAACTCAGGTTCAGTTCCTTCCTCTGAGCTCCCTGGGGTGGAGCCACCTCAGTGATCTTCATATGGACAGTGTCTGAGGAATTTGAACTTACATAATGGACACTCAATAAAAGTTCCTCTGTTTATATATCTATATCTATATATCTATATCTATATATCTATATCTATCTATATCTATATCTATCTATCTATCTATCTATCTATCTATCTATCTATATAGTGCTTCTATAATGAGGAGATTTACACTCGCTTTCCTATTGGCAACTTGTAAATTTGAAGAGAATATTATGTTTTTACAAAAAGGAAATAATAAACCATTTCTTCAAATGTCTTAATATTTGTACTATAGCCTAAATGTGTTCTTATAAAATTGTGAATACTCTGAATTTTTTATGTAAAACAGTTTTGACTAATTTGTATGTTTGGTCTCAGGCTAGAATTTACTGACAAGAAATGTGTGTTGATTGAAGCTTAACCTTTAATTCTAGCTAAGGAAATCCTGATGCTATAAATCTTAAGGTAAATTAATTTATACTGATGTTTTAAGGATGATAAAGAAAAACACAAAGCTTTCTAAGGGAGCCTCATGCAGAAAAAAATCCTCTAAATCTCATTTGGCTGACTGACTTTCTGTTAATGTAGCCTTAGGTAAATCATGAGTGGCACAAACAATTGTGTCCTATTTAAATGTAAATTGTTATCTTAAAAAAGAGGATGCTTTTCCCTGAGATAAAAATTTCATTATACCTTAGATTACATCTGTGTAATTAGGAAATAACATGAGGCCAGTTTTATAAATCACAAATCTCTGTCTATGTGTCTGTCTGTCTGTCTGTCTGTCTGTCTGTCTCAATCTATCCTTCCAAATGTGGGCATATTCCTATAAGTGCTTGTCTAACTGACATAGGAAAATGAAATAATATATTAAGCAAAATGACGAAGCTTCATTTAAAATGGCTTCAGTGAGTCATAATGGTTCATGCCTGTGACCCCAGTGCTCAGCAGGCTAAACCAAGAGGGCTGCCATGAGCCCCAGGCCAGCCTAGGCTGCCTGGTGTGTCCAAGGTCAATCTCACCTAAATGGCAAGACCTTGTCTCAAAGGAACAAACAAAAACAATGAACATATAAATAAAACACAATTTCATTTAGATCAGGAACATTTGCATGAAATGAAAACATCGTTATTTTACTTCGTAATGGAGCTATCCCGTCGCATTCCAATACACATTCTTTGAGTATGAAAGTGGATTTTCCATACTTAAATTCATGAGTTTCATGAATTTCTGGCTCAATACCAAATTTTATGTGGTAACTTCAAGGCGTCTTTATAAAGAAGGCAATGTATTCTGTGTTTTGGTAATAATAGAAGTTGTTTAGGGCATGAACATCTAATTAAAGAGTAATATACTACTCTTAGCTAGCATTTGTGGAGAGCTTGCTGTATGCCAGGAACATTATTAAGCATTTAGTGTTCCCTGCATGTCTGCTAAGAGCCCAGTGCCATAGAGCCTATCATTCTCCTCATTTGGACTCTAAAACTGGGAAGCTACACAGCTAACAAGCAGTGAAGCTAGGCCTCCATGGAGGCCGCAGAGCCTTCTGGACCTTAAACGTCTGTCTATGTTAGGTGCCTTTGTTTCATAAGATTAATCCAAATATAAGCAACTGAAAATGACTGATGAGGAAATAATATGAGATATAACATTTTAAAATGCATCAATTCAAAGAGATATGTGAAATATATAATTTGTCCCAGTGTGGAAAAATCTATAAATTACCACATTGAATTGAGATAAGGAAAATGTTTTGTACACCACGGGCAGTGGGAAGGTTAGTTACACTTGAAACTCTGCTGAAGTGATTCTTAGGATGAGGCCCTTAATGCCCTGATTAGTTGGTAGAATTATAACTTCCCAATTACATGAAAAGCAGGAATCGTGGTCCAATTCTGACTCACTTTTTCAAAACCATATGAAATAACATGATAGAAGAGGAATTTGTAAGTGACAAAATTATATATTATTTGTTAACAAAAAGGAAAATTTCTAGACCATGATATGATGTTAGATATCCCTACAAATGAACATAGAAATATAAACCAAGCATATGAAGGGATTTAAGTGATAACCAAATGACTGGAATCTATGCACATGGTATCTAGTAGAATAAATTTTCTGTGAACATTCTATACCTTCTTGTGATGTTTATTACATTTTACCTTCTCCCTTTAGCCCCAATGGATAAGCTGATAAACAGGTTAAAGTTGACCTGTTAAAGTTGTTAAAGTTGACCTCTATCCCCAAGCCAACAACCCAGCCACAACACAGATGACTGACCGACAACAGAACGGAGGCAGAAGCAGATTTAGACATTGAGAATTTCTATTAACTGAATTCATATTCATTTTCTTCAGGCCCCCATTTCTTAACTAATGACAACAGGTATAGGCATATAGGAAAAATCACAACATTTTCATGGACGGTAGAACTAGTGTTGACGTTGTGGCAAAATAAAAACAGAAAATAATCAATGCAGAAGAAAACTGGCAATTAAAATTAAAAATCTTTTATTTATATAAACATTTCTATAACACCTATCCAAGTACCAAGAAAACTGAATTAAAGATTTTGAAAAATTTTAAACATGCCTAGCAATAGTTCAAGGATCAACATAATATATGAACTATCAAAATATTTGTGTGTAAATTTGAAAAAAAAAGATACTCTAAAACATATAAAGTTATTTCATACCCAAAAGGTAAAATTAAACTATTGTTGACTGGAGGAAACTTTTGTTAAAAGTAATAAATCAAAATCATTTTTAAAGACACTGCAATAAAGAATCAACGTACAAAACCAACTAAGTCTCAAATGAAAAAATTATAAATGTGAAATATTTGCAATAAAGGCCAATCTCATTAGCCACATAAGAAATTTAATTCAGCAACAACTGAGGTTCACTGTTCAATACATGTAGGCTTTAAAATAAATGCTGAAGATAGAAATAACAAGTTTAGGTAAGGATGGAGAAAAACTAAGGCTGTCTGAAATTATCAGAAACATAAAAACATCTGGAAAAATTCATAGGTTTTATGTTAATAAATTCCTTTCTTGGAATCCATGAAAACGATGACTACTGAGAAATATCTTGCTGGAGCATTATTTGTCATAACTGGAAAGAAATCAAGTTCAGGAAAATGAGAAAATGTTAAGAAAAATAAGTCACCCAGTTGGTACTATATACAGTAACTTCAGAATTACTGCTTTGAAAACACTGGTTAATTCTCTGGACTCAACTTCAGCCACTCGTGTGAGACTTCCTGCCCTTCGCCCACCCTCCCTATCTCCTATGGACTCCTCTTGGCTTGCACGTGTGTGAGAGTTTCTGCCCCACCCTCCGGATCTTCTCTGGACCCCTCCCAGGCCTGGCTTGTATGTGGGGTTCACTTCCACAAGCTGCAGCAGGAAGAAACTAAAAACAGCAGACAGATCCAAACTGGGCATATCTGGACAGGGTCAAACTTCGTAGATCTGGACCCCATAAGCTGAGATACTTTGCTGGATCCAGATCTATGACAGAGTCTTCTCTTTATTTATTTATTTTTTTTCTCTTCATCTTCAGAGAGGGCAACAGGGAACTGGGTAAACTACTCTGCTCAGGTACGTCAATGGGAGGTAATCAGACAGAACTTAAGTGAACTAAGTACAAACTCCTAATTTAATATATATGCTTAGCTACACAGACGTAAGGTTTGCTCTTACTGTGTAAAATACAAACTCTCCAGTTACAGAAGTTTGTCACCTGCTAAATGTCACTACCTATGATTAGTGTTCCCAACTGTAGTTCAGCAAATACAAAATTATAATGGTCTTAACCATATAATCTCTTCTGGGTAAGAATTACCCTAAAGGTATAATTGCACCAAGCTCTACACCAAAGGTCAGAGGACAGTGTTATACAAAATGACAAAGAGACGGAGCAAAATGCAAACTCAGGTCCCAAGCTCACCCTGAATAAATACAGGAGACACTCGCATAGAAGAAAATGGAGATCATGCAACTGAAATCTCTGAATTAATAGCACCTAAAGTAAAGAAACAATGTATGCAAATCTATAAATGTAATACACTATACCAGTAGAGCCAAAGCCAAATACCACATGATCATCTCAATTGATGCCTAAAAGGCTTGTAACAAAGTCCAACACTCATTTGTGCTCAAAGTCCTACAGTAAAACTGGAATAGATGGCCTCTACCTCAATTTGATAAAAGCCATCTATGACAATCCAATGGCTAACATAATTCTAAACGGGGAAAAACTGAAGTCATTTACTCTCAGATCCGGTACAAGGCAAGGATGTCCTGTATCATCACTCCTATTCAACAGAGTTCTGGAATCATTAGCTAGAGCCATTAGACAAAAGAGAAATAAAAAGAATAAGTATAGGTAAAGAAGAAGTTAAACTATCGTTGTTTGCAGACAACATGATGCTCTACTTGGAAGACCCAAAACACTCTACCAAGAAGCTCTTTGAATTCATACACAGATTCACTAGCATAGCAGGATACAAAGTCAATACCCAAAAGTCAATAGCATTCTGCTACACAGATAACAAACACACTGAGAGGGAAATTAGAGAAACTATACCTTTTACAATATCACCACAGAAAATGAAATCCCTAGGAATCAATCTAACTAAAGAAGTAAAAGATCTGTTCAATGAAAACCATAGTACTCTGCAAAAAGAGATCCTAGATGATTTCAGACTACAGAAAGATATTCCCTGATCCTGGGTAGGAAGAACAATCATTGTAAGGATGGCTATACTCCCAAAATTATTACACAGATTTAATGCAATCCCAGTCAAAATGCCAAAAACATACCCGACAGACCTAGACAAATCATTCCTAAAATTTACTTGGAACCAGAAAAGAACTAGAATAGCAAAGGCAGTCCTGGACAACAAACACAAGGCAGGAGGCACTACAATTGCTGACTTAAAACTGTACTACAAAGCTACTGTGATAAAATCTGCATGGTATTGGCAAAAAATAAACCTGAGGATCAATGAATAGATTAGAAGATGCAGACGCAACTACAAAAATATTCAGGCACCTTATCTTTGACAAAGGGACCAAACATGTTTACTGAAAGAAAGATAGCCTCTTTAACAAATGGTGCTGGAAAAACTGGATCTCTACATGCCTGAAACCAATACTTGACCCAGGTCTATCACCATACACTAAACTAAATAAAAATGGATTAAATATCTAAATATTAAAACAAAAACACTAAATCTCTTAGAAGAGAAAGTGGGAGGAAATCTTGAAGACATTGCGTTAGGCAAGCAATTCATGAACAAAAGTCAAGCTGCTCACGTAATACTTCAAAGAGTTAACAACAGAGATTTTCTCTTACTGAGAAGCTTGTGCATGTCAAAAGAAATTACCAACAAAGTGAAAAGAGAACCTACAAATTTTGAAAATATTTTAACTAACAAGTACTCAGACAAAAATATTCTATTTAGAATTTATAAAGAAGTAAAATATATTAAGGACTCCTAATTTAAAAACTCAACCCAGAAATGGGTATCTGAGATGAACACACACTTCTCAGAGGAATAAATACTAGAAGCTAATAGATACATCAAAAACTACTCCATATCCCTAGCTGTTCATAAAATGCAAACTAAACAACACTGAGATACCATCTCACTCCAAAAAGAATAGCTATGAGAAAGAAATCAGCCAACAACAAATGTTGTCGAGGCTGTGGGAAAAAAAGGAGCCCTTCTCCACTGTTGGTGGGAATGTAGACTGGTGCAACCATTGTGGAAATCAGTGTGGACACTCCTTAAAAATTAGACTGGAACTCACATTCAATCCAGCTATCCCCTTCCAGGAAATTTTCTGAAGACTAAAAACATCATATCATAATGATATTTTTTGCATCTACCTCTGTTTATAGCAGCCTAATTTGTGATAGCCAAATCTTAGAAACAACCAAAATGCCTGTCGCCTGAATAATGAATGAAAAAGATGTGGTATTTTTATACAAAGCAGTATTTATTATTCAGCTATAAAGAATGATAAAATCAAAGCCTTCACATCTAGGTGGATGTATCTTGAACATATTCATAAGTGAAATAAACCAGACCTACATGTATAAATATTTTATAGTCTCCCTAATATAAGAAACTCAGAAGAAAGAAAGACCAAAAGGTATAATGTAGTTAAATGGAAAGTGAGAAATTAAGGATCAAACAATGAAGAGATAGCTGGGAGAAAAATTGGGAAACATGGTAGGAGTGAAACCAAGCATTTCTATGCAAAAGATGGTTAAGTCAATGGACCTAAAACTTTCCAACCTGTTTTTGAAACTACCAGGTGATTGATAGAATGTGCACCCTGATTAACTGTATGTACTGAAAACCTGTGAACTAAGCAAATACATTGAGGTTAGCAATGTATAATACTAAAACCGTGCTTGGAATACCTATTATTCTGGTCTTCTGATTAAGCACTACTTCTAATGTCATATCAATTATTGCAATACTTTCAAGTAAATAATTGTTGAAAAATAAAAAAGAAAGAAAAAACTGTAATAAAACAAAATATGAAACAAGGAAAAAAGGCCATAAAAGTGTACCACTGCAATTTGATAAGTGGTTAAGTTCCTAAATCTTTGTGTAACAATGCACAAATGTTTTTTTTTTTTTTTCACTTTCTCTGGGCATTTAAAGTTTAGAATATCAATAACTGATGGAAAATACCTGTTTCATGTTATGTCTAAGGTGTTTGATATTCGGAAAGATAGTGATGTTAAGCTGAAGAACCTGTGTTATAGGGAATAATATCATTAAGCTTCTCTTCTAGAGGGTTGACAACTTAAGTTGTCAGACCAAATGATTAGAGAAAAAGAAGAGATACCAGAATAGCCAATATTTAGGTTGTAACCCTTCAAGGTCAGTGAGAACACAGGACGTGAAAGAGCTTGTACTGTAATGGCCTATAATTCAATGGTGTCCCAAATTTTCTGTTCAAGAAGATGATAGGGACGCAGAGGAAAGTGATCCATGATGTACAGTGTGCTCAAGGCGAGTCACATAGAGAGAAAACATCCTCTTAGACTTTCACAGAGAGCAAATTGGTAAAGCAATGGTCATAACTCATTTAGATGGCTGACATTGACAAAAGTTCTGCCAATTGCAGTACATGGTTTCAGAGTAAGTCCTGAGGCTATCGGGTTGGCCTTGTCAGATACAAATGTTACATTATATGTAATATGGGTCTTGCTTTATCTTGGTCTTAACCATCCAACAGAAAAGTCTAACCACGAGCTATAAAAAGGACAGCCATATTAATATGCTAAATTGTAAAAGGCTCAAGTCAAAGGCTTACAATAATGCCAGATGAGCTGATAATCCACCACTATTATGGACTATTGGACTATATATAGATAATTTCTCTTTGTGAAATGAAAAGAAAGATCTGTTCTAATGATGTTTAGACAAGAAATCATGACTGCATCTTATACTCTGAACAACTACAATGAAGACAATAATATGCAATGTATTAATTATTGTAAAAAATAAAAATGAAAACACTGGTTACTGCCTGACTTATGTAACACAAGTGTTTGTCAAAATTTCACTACATAAAAATGTAATATATCTAGCATATACCACTTCTATGATCATCGAGTGCCTCATCACAGTGTTTGTTTACATTTAGCTTCCTTCCGGAGCCCTAATGACATAAGGTGATCCAAAGAACCACTGGAGATGACCACTGTCCTCCACACAACAAGCCTGCTGGAACACAGTTGATTAGCAATAACCCACTGTTTTCATGACATTGTTGTAAAACTAAAGTGAAACATTAAAAAAATTGCTAATTTTTAAGTGCTAGAGCAACAAAATAATAGTATATATTTTTCCTTTTGTATATATTAATATAATAGGCATGTTTTAATTTTAATTTTATGAAATATACCCACTGAGAAATTGTAACAAAGAATTACCAATTTATTTTTTATATTTGGTTGAAGTTATAAGTATAAATTTTATTATCTTTTCTATAGAAACAACTGGGAAATTTGAATCATTAATTATTACATGAAAGGAGACGAATATGATAGCTGATAGATCACCACAATAAAAATATTTGATTAAGACTGTAGTTCCTTTTTTAATGAACCTTATTATCTAATATAGGAAACAATGAAATTTCAAGGTGCTAACTGCTAAGAAAGTGAGAAAAATGTTATGACAGACTGATTTTCTCAGAGCTCTAAATCATTTCCTTAAGGAAATGACAGTTATGTCTAAAATCTAAAAGATAAATCAGTTATACTGGAGAAAAAGGGAGTGACCAGAAATTTAGAGAAAAAAAATTAATACAGTTATACTTTCTTCATTTCAAAGTAGCTTACAAATGGGCAGTTTTTTGAAACCTATTTAAAAGATTTTAAAATATCATCTTGTAATTTCAAGATTAAATAAACAAGAACTTTTTAAACACCGGTCATTCCATGAATTGTATAACACAAATATTTATCAAAAATGGTCACTTTTGTAAATGCTAATGTTAACTTTTTTGTGCATTGCTGCTGACCGTCTCACAGCTGTGCCCATTTCACATGTTGGAAATCCTCGGATGTCTTCCAAGAATGCAGAAACATTGCATGCAAAGCCTGATGTACACCAGTTTAGGGATAAATAACTATGTGGAAAACATACTTGTACCAAGGCCAGATTCAAGGCTGTGCCCTTGCTTTCTTATAAATCAAGCTACAAAGATAGCCAACATTTTGGCCCTAGCCCTTCAAGGTCAGTGAGGACTCAGGACATATGAGAATTGTGCTATAACAATCTATAACTCAGTGGATTCCCAAATTTTCTGTTCAAGGAGATTATGGGGCTATGGAGGAAAGGGATTGAAGATATACAGTGTACCTAAGGAGAGTCATGTAGAGAGAAAACATTCTCTCAGGCTTTCATAGAGAGCAAACTGGTCAAACAATACCATGACTCGTCCAGATGGCTGACACTGACAACAGTTCTACAAAGCACTGTACATGGTTCCAAAGTAAATCCTGAGAGGATTTGACTGACCTTGAGATATACAAAAGTTACATGTTTTATTATACAGACCTTGCTTTAACTTGTCGTTAAACACCCAGCAGAATAGCTTAACCACAAGGCATAAAACATAAGGCTAGATTAGTGTGCTGAGCTGTAAAAGGCTTAAATCAACAGCTTCTATCATTGCCAGTTTTACCAAAAACTCACTGTAATTATGGAACATTGGATTATGTATACAACTACCTTCTTTGAGCTCAATGAGCAGAAATATTTTTTGTACCAATAATGATTAGACAAATTATTATGCCTACTCCGTATGCTCTGTATAACTACTAGGAGGACAACAATATGCATTGTATCAAATACTGGAGATGTACTACTAATGTGTTTTGAAACTGTCACATTATTATTTCTTATTAAATGTAATAAAAAAGGGAAACAAAACTATAGCAAAATAGATATAAATATCATCCCTACTAATTGATTGGTTATACCCAGAGTTTTTATATTCTTTCAGAATCTGTGCATGCATGCATTAAGCCTTAATATAGTTCTCTCCTTTCACCACTGGGAAAAAAAATTAAAAAATAAATCAAGCTAGATGATGGTATCTATAGAAAAGGGTAAAGCAAAAATGTAATACAAAAAAAAATCACATCTGTTTTCTGTTTTATAAAATATAAAAACTAAAAAAAATCTTTATTTTCTTATTATGGAGAAACTATTATGAAACTAAGACAGTAGCAGGATAGTGTTAAAAACAGCCTTATCTATGTTAGGTTTTATTTCTATTTTTGCTAAGATTTTTCCAAAGCTTTTGCATGCAGTTTTTTTCTAAATAAAACTCACATGAAATCTTCTCAATTAAAACAACCAGAAAATATTTTGATGAGTTTAAATAACTTGACATTTCACTTCAAGAACCCAACAGCTGAATTCTATGTGATAAATAATAGACGTGAATGGATTTGGTTATCTGAAAGAAACAACATTTTTTGGTTAGTGTTTGCATCAGAAAAAAAAAAAAAAAAAAAGATTGGAAAGAACTTACCCATAGTTCTAACTCACTAGAACACAATGCATGAATGACAACAAAAACTAAAGCTTAATGTAATTTTGATCTGCTTTTATTTGATCTGTTTTCATATTCCTGATATTTGGCAGAACCTACAAAAATCAGATAATCCTGTATGACAATAAATTTGTCTTTGCCTTTTGTTTTTTCCTGAGGATTTTACAGCTCCCTTTTTTATTTCATATTTTCCAATTAGAAATTTTAGTCATTAGAAGATAATGGATGGGCTGGGGGGATAGCTCAATGAAATAAGTGTTTGCCTGACAAACATAAGGTTCTGAGTTGGATCCCTGGTACCACCACACCTCAAAAAAAAAAAAAAAAGACTGTAATGGAGGAATAATGATAGGCAGAGGTAAAGGGTAAATCTTAGTCACTAAATTAGGTGCTACTAGCAGAGACGTGTGAAAATAATGCCTCATACTCCAGAAAGCTCATCTTAAGACACCCAACGAAATGAGAGAGGAGAGAAACAAAGGAGAGAAGATCGGAGACTCTGGGTACAGATGCCTCAGCGTGGGAAGGCGAAAGCACAGTTTCTGTACAGGGAACTCAGTGAAAACTGCACTGCCTGTTTTTTATACTATGTTGTACTGACCAGCAGCTTTTAATGTGAATAGATACTTACCAAGAAGGAAGTAAATGGAGGACAACAATATGCGCTGTAAAGCAGCGGGCCTACCAAACGCCACAGACATTGTGAGGGGCTGTGAACGCCACACACCAAAACAGTTCTGTGGATCCAACTGGCACTCCATTTTTCAGTTGTAAGATTTTTGACATTTTAACAATTGAAATTGAGCATTGTCTAGTTACAATTTTTTTTTTTTTCCTGAAGAAATAATGTTAAGTAAAAGATTCCAGATGAATGCCTTTGGAAAGCTATTTCAATTCCAGGAAGGACTGTGATTTTTTGGCTTATATAAATTATAGTCTTCAGCACAGGCAGTAACTACTGCATTACCAAGAGGCATCCATCCAAAAAGTCTAGATTGCAGAGAACACCAGCCTCTTAGGAAAATCATTTAATGACTCAGAGTCCAGAAACATATCTTTTAAAATAATAACATATAGTAATGAATATCAATATAAAGTTATTAGCACAAATATATATATATATATATATATATATATATATATATATATATATCCTGTGAAAATTAACATACTTGAAGGGTCGAGTTAAAAAAAAAAAAAAGAACAGGAGAATTCTAGCTTCATGTGCTTCCTTTAGAAATAGGAAATCATTTTGGCTTTGATTATTAGATTTTCTACTGTGCATGAAATTAAATTATTTCATTCTTCAAAAAGTTTAGTCTAAGTTCACACTCATTTGTAAAGGTGAACATTTAAATAAATCTTAATTAGCCATCAAATAAGTTGACTGTCAACGGGAGTCTGTGCTTTGATCCCGGGAATGCATTCTGCAGCTCAGAGATGGAAGCAGCACAGAGCTCACCTTGTACCAGGCAAGGGAACACATCAGGTGGGCATCTTGATAGGACAAGGCTCTTTTAGAAACCCGTGACATTTGAGTTTGTATAGTTGCCTCATATTATCAAGGTACATGAAATCGTATTCTAGAAAGTTTGTGGTGTCTTCCTAAGAATTAGAAATTTTCTGGTTGGAGTGTCCCCATAATTACAGCTTGTCTAGACAACCTATAGGTTGAAAGTGGATCTGATCTAAATGCACATAACAAGTTTCTTCTTCTGTATCCTTCATACAACATAGAAACATATCAGAATTCTGTACTCTGTTAATGTCAAGAAGCCACTATATGGTAAATCACTAAGCATCTTCCATGTCCACCCTCTGAGAAATGAAGTAGTAGGTATTCCAATTTACAATGCATGCGTAAACCTAGAGTAGAAAAAATGATTACATCTTACAACAATTAATAAAACTTCAAATATTTACACTTAAAATTCTGTTCTGCTGATATCAACTATCAAAAAAATAGTAATGGAAATAAAATATATGAGGCTTCAGATCTGATATCATAATCTTTCAAAGGCATTTCCTTGTAACCTAAATAAGTTGATTTGTTTTTGGTTTTGTTTGATGTACTGTTAGTACAGGGTCTACAGGATCAATAGGGTCTCACTACATAGATTGGCTTTGTAGTCATCTTCCTGTTTTCAGCCTCCCAAGTGCTGGGATTACAAGCCAGTGCCACCATGCCCAGTCTCAATCGCTGGCTCTGTGCACCCTGCGGGAGGGGCCAGCATGGCACAATGGGAATTGAACCCTGACTGCTCCGCTCTGTCTAAGCAGGCTCGTTAGCCCACTGAGCTATCTAGTCAGCCCTAGTAAGCTGGTTTTTGAAAGTTAATCTTTCCTACTTTTTAAGTATATATTTCTAAAGCAAATTTGTATAAGTGCCTGAAGAACACAGTTACTTCAGGCATAGCTCCTTCGCCATCTCATAGGTCAGGTTTCATGAAGCTAAATTAATCCAAGACGAAACACAATTTTGTACTCTTTAGCATTTAACAACCTTGTGACTGCGGGCTATTCCTTCTTCTATCAGTGTCTCAAGCCATCCCAGTTGAAACGGGAGTTAATAGCAGTAGATGTCGCATAGAGATTAGTTTTATATACTTTTATGACTTTTAATAAAAAATAACAATGAGACAGCTTCAAAACACGTTAATAGACAGCCACAATAATTAATACAATGCAATTAATATAATTAATTGTTGTCTTCATAGTAGTTGTTTAGACTACAAGATGCGGACATGATAACTTTTCTAGACACTGTTGGTATCAGTGTTTCCAATTGCTTTACTTTCCAAGAATTGAGCTTAAAGAAAGTAATTGTATGCATTGTTCAATATTCCATAATAGCAGTAGGTTATCAGAACTAACACTGTTGGAAGCTGTTGACTTGGGACTTTTACAGCTTAGAGGGTTAACACCTTAAGCTTGCAGACCAAACAATTAGAGAAAAAGAAGGGCTAAAACGATAACCAATATTTTGGCCCTAGCCCTTCAAGGTCAGTGAGGACTCAGGGCATAAGAGAACCTGTGCTGTAACATCCTATAACTCAGTGATGTCCCAGATTTTTTGTTCAAAGAGATTATGGGGCCACCAAGGAAAGGGATTGATAATGTATAGTGTGTCTAAGGAGAATCACCTAGAGAGAAAACATTTTCTCAGGCTTTCACAGAGAGCAAACTGGTAAAGCAATGACTATGACCCATTCAGATAGCTGACACTGACAAAAGTTCTACAAAATGCTGTACATGGCTTCAAGGTAAATGCTGAGGGGATTTGACTGACCTTGTCTGATACACAGGTTACATGTTTTGTTATATAGATCTTGTTTTAATTTGGCCTTATTCATGCAGCGGATATTGCAAAGAGCTTTTTAGGCAATGAAATACTGCCATAAATGCACACACTGATGCCCTCTCAAAAACACACTCACACTGAATAGATTGCGTTGCACATGCTAGGTCTTCATCAACTATCAAACACAGGGTGAATAACACATAGTTTTTAGTGTTTACTTAAGACTACAAAATTGATTTCTTCCATTTCTGTTTTCATAAACATCTACTCAAATTAAAATAGAGAACTTCAACCTAAATTTAATCTAAAATGTTTCGGCCTCCATGAACGGTGCAAAGCAAGTGTTGGCCCTGCTGTCTCTCTCTCATCCTGACAGGGCCAAGCCGGCCATGGTTTTGAGTGTATCATATATTATGCACAATCATCACAGTAGTTCAAAGTATATGACTCTACTTCCAAATCTGAATAGTTCCGGACTCACAAATAACTAAAAATAAAGTTATTTAATCTGTCATTTCTAAAATGTCTCTGTGCTTTTCTACTGTTCATTACAACAGGGCAGAAAATACTGCTCCAAGTTCCAATGCCCAAGTCCCTTCTTCAGCACTCCTTGGAGGGGCATCCACCTCTGCCTGGCAAGTTACCTCACCAAGTTCTAGCTGTAACTCTTTGTAGTCTCTTAAACATAGCTCCCAGAGGTATGCACTGTGCACTTTCTATGGCATGCTTTTTTACTTGCCAGGAGGATATGGGAGAGTTACACAAAAATGCTAGTGCCTCACTCCGCTTTGCACATTCTAACGGTATGAGAACCCAACATGTAACGAATACATTTTACTTATTTATTTATTTAGTATTTAGGGAAGGGTCTACAGAGTGCGCAGGGTCTGATTACTAGATCAGACTCATAGTGATCAGCCTGTTTGCAGCCTCCTAAGAGCTGGGATTACAGGTGTGCTCCACCACATCCAGTCTCAATTGCTGTCTCAGTGCACCCTGGGGGTGGGGCTGGCACAGCAGGCCTGGGGATTGAACCCCTGGCCCATGCACCTGCTTGCAGGCATTTTAATCAACAGAACTATTTGGCTGGCCCAGTAATAAATTATTTATAGACTTTTCCGAATAAATATTTTATTTATTTTCTGTATCATGGTCTTTATGTTTGCACATACACAGATCTGCGCATGTGTGGAAACATTTTTGGTAAGAAGAATTCTTAAGAGCAGAGATTGGTAAAGACTGCTAGATTGCTCTAAAAGCTGTTTCCACCAATTCTCACCATAGGTAGTAATTTTACCCACTGTGAAGAGGAATATCTCCCACTCCACTTTGACCGACTTCACTTAAAAAAAAAAAAAAAAAAAAAAAAAAAAACTGGGATCTTCTTTTATGTCATAAGATATTTGTATTTTTCTATTTTTATTTTCAACCCTAGCAACACTGAGAAACTTAATACTTACATATTTTATACATCGGTATTCTTCCTATCCTATTTTTATCACATTAAAATCCTTTTGCATCGTTTTTGCTGAACTCTTTCAGTGCAGCACGCCATCCAAAAATGACTTGTGAATTTGTGACACCAAAAGGGTAGAAGGAAACTGCCTTGTCTTTATCTCTGCATCTACCCTCCACATGGCCCCAGGTGTAGAAGCCTTTAGTAGATGCAGGAAACTGCAGCCTCAGGTCTCAGGTTGAGGATGTTGCTGGAGAACCATCAGAAAGAATGAAGATAAAAGCAAAGTAGATTTTAAAATGACTTGAAAGCTGACTGTAAACTCCCAGTCTGAATCTCAGGCCATGCCGCTATGGATTCCAACGAATCCAGCATAACTGACAGACCCAACCCTAACCATTTGGTAGCACAAACATTGGACCCACCTGAAAACAAGAAAAGCTTGAAAAATTAGAGTGGCGTTAGAATCGCTACTAATAGGATATGAAATGAAAATTGCGGCCTGAACCTAATAAGTAAATTTGTCTGCTCAAAATATATATGTAACACTCTCCGCAGAAGTAAAGCCCTTTAATATAATGTTCAGGATCTGTAAGGTAATGTGGGAGGCAGAAGGTTGACCTCCAAAGAGATCCAGACCTTGCCTTCAGACACTGTGACTATGCTGCCTTGCGTGGAAAGAAGGGCTCTGCGAGTGTGCTTGGATTAAAAATCTGACACGGGAGATTTCCACGGGCTGTTCAACCAGATGCACAATAATCAGAAAGGTCCTTAGATAGGAGGTGCGCGCAGAAGAGGAGCCAGAGTGACGCAGCGTGGGAGCTGAGCCCATCGCAGTGGTGCCTGTGCTGCAGCAGGGAGGTGGGGACACAGGGGTACCAGCTGTAGGCAGGACTCAGAACGGCGAGCAGGCGACCTAGCCACACCCTGTAACAGGGGTCTTGGGCCTACTGGTGCCTTGACATTCGTCCACTGGGACAAAGGTTTCTCTTCTAGACTATAGGAATGTAACGTAATATGTGGGCACCATTTTAAACCATAAAGCCAGTGAGAGTTCACTGCAGAAACCAAAGAAGAAGTTCTTTCTCTGCAATACAATAAAAATGATAAAATTAGCAAGCCTATCAAAGAAAGAAAGATATGAAAACCACAACATTGGGAAAAATGTATGTGAAGGCCTGTATAAGTGGGCATTAGGCAGAATTCTTGGACATCATACTGGAAAAACAATGAATAGAGGAAAAGACTCAGGTCTCAGAACTAGCCCGTTGCCCAGCCAGGAGGGAAAACCTCCCAGCAAATCTCTCATTCACACCTGCAAGAGCCTGGGGCTCAGTGGGAAGCCAGCAGCTCCCTCATGCGGCTCAACCTGCAGGGAGCTGATTCCATGAAAAATTCATCGACAAGTGGTGCCTGCCTGCACCCCGGTACCCAGCACCCCAACAGCAGCCTCTCTGTCAGCCAGCCCTAGACCCCTTTCCCAAAGGCCCAAAGTTTTGCACCCTCGCAGCAACCCCTTCCCTACCTACACTTCCCTATAAAACATGCTGTTGCCCTGGGCTCCGAGCCAGGGGCCTTTTGCCCTTGGAGGGCAGCACTTGATCTGCCGTGAAGGCCTGGCATTCCATCTGGGTGGTATCAAGAGTGCTCTGTTGACCTTAACAAAAAGATGTTTACATTTATGATGGCTTGTGTTTGGTTGTCCTCCCAAAGCCTCACGCAGTCATGGGGAGGGACTTCTAGAGCTTGTGATTCTCATGATCCTTGGGATTATGGGCATGAGTGCTACTGAGATTATGAGTGGGAGTGCCATACCTATCATAATGCACCTTAAGGGACACAGCCTTGCTCTCTGTTGCCATTGTTGCTGTTACTCCTCCCATGGCTCTTGTCGTTTTGCTGCCCTCTGCCACCAGGAGCTATTGCTCTCTGCCCTGTGCCACTCTGCCTTGGAGCCAGCCAAGTATGGACTGAAACCTCCAGTCACTGTGAGCTAAACAAACCTTTCCTTCCTTCATTTTGAGCACTGGGAATTTGTCCCAACAACAAGAGAAGAGTACCTGAGACGAGGTTTTATCAAAATTAAAAAATTTCCTTTTTAAGAGACACAGTTAAGGGCTGTGTCTTCATAAGGGATCAATTAATCTTGTGCTTGTCTTAATAAGCGCAAGAGCGTATTGATCCCTGATACTACATGCTGGGCTGCCCCTGGAAGCCTGGGCACACCAGGCAGGCCACCACAATTGGGCATGGTGGAGCACGCCTGAAATCCCAGTGCTTGGGGGGCTGAGAGAGGAGGATTACTACACTATGAGTCTGAGCTGCCTAGTGAGACCCTGTACCAAACAAATAAATTTAATTTTTTTTTTTAAAAAAAAGAAAGTTAAGAACTGGAGAACATATTTTGACATTGTGTACCAACAAAGATTTGTCACCAGAATATTTTACTTCAAAAACTTGATAGTGAGTAAACAGTACTACTTACAATGAAAAATTCCTGACAATAAGAAGTGCTGTAAAGAACATGGGACAATTAGAAACCTCATTGGTTGCTGGTCAGAGTTTTTGTTTACCTTTGCTCTATTGCTTAGCAATGCTGATTGGGGAATTAACTTTAGAGAAATGAAATTGCACGTTCACACAAAAATATGTCCATGAATACATGAAGTGACTTTATTCATAGTCACCAACTTTGGAAACAATCTAAAGTTCTAGCAATCAAAGCCTGACATATTTAACCAGTAGAGGAAAGAAGTGAATGTTAGAGTCTGACAATTTATTTTCAGACAAGAGAAGAAAATGCACAAAACTATAAGCTCCCCAGCTCCCTAATCCTACAAGGTGACACTGAAATGACAGAATGACAACATTACAGAGGTGCTAGAGTAGCCTGCTGCTGAAGACGTATTGTAGATAAGTAGTTTCATATCTTCCACTTTGCCATGAGAGAAGTATGACAGCCTCAGTGGGGAGAAAGAAACAACCCAGCAAGCGACGAGTAACTGTCGCCAGACAGCCTCTGAGGAAGATGAGCAGCAGGAAGTGGTCTTGGAGCTGCTTCCAAAGACTTCCAGGCTCGAATGTTCCAGGTACATCTCAGAATGCTCTACCAAGATTTAAATCAGCTTCAGTTATCTTTGATCACATGGCTTATGCACAGCTGTGCAAGCTGACGCTTATCATCCTCATTCAGAATTTCTACTCTGGAGACAAGAAACACTTTAGAGAATGAAAAAGAAAAACAAAATTCTCAAAGGAAGTTTCACATGACTGTGTAGTGAAGTTCTCTCATAATGATATAAACCGATTAATTCCCCAATCAGCATTGAGAATGACCCAGACGTCCTCCACGGGGTGTGTGAGGAGAGGCTCACTGCGGAACTTACGGAGCCACTGATGAAGGAAGCAAAGTAGATGAAACCAGTGCACAGTAGGCTTTAATTTAGTTAGTGGGTATTGCCGCATTTAAAAATATTTATTCCAGTACTTACCTTTTTAATGTATTCTTTTGAGGTAAAGTTTATTTTTTAACTCAGAGAGAATAAAAACAATAAAAATGATACGGAATTTCAAACAAGATGGTCGGAATTTAACAATGGTTTTATATTGTATGCTGTGATCCTGAAAGTAGTTGTTCCGATGACCAGACACAGGCATGCAAAATTCATCACTTAGGCGTTAACCATTCCTTTCAATACATCAGTAGGAATTAGTAGAACAATCACCTTCCCTATCTTGTGCATATAGTTCTCCTTCTCCTTTCCTTCTGTACATTTTAAGTGTATTTTTTTTTCCAGTATTAGGGATCAAACTCAGGACCTCGAGCTTGCCAGGCAGGCCTTGAGCTTGCCAGGCAGGCCTCGAGCTTGCTAGGCCACTGATCTATCTCTCTGGCCACTTAAGTACACATTTCTGTTGCATTACATACATACTTTTGCCAAAATCTGCAAAGCTTCCTCAGCTCCATGTGCTGACTCACCTTTGCCCCCTACTTCAGCCAAGGTTAATGGTGATCTTGTGAACCTTTCCCTCTGAGTAGAACTTTTCTTAGCTGTTCATGCAGGCAAAATCAGACAACATTTTTCCTATGTTTATTTCATTTTGGTTAGGGCAATGTTTTGAGGGCTAACATGCTGTAGCATGCATCAATCCTTCATTCTTTCCTTAAGGCTGAATCATAATCTCATCACATAGAGCTTTGCATTTTTATCCGTGCAGTCTTCTAATGCTATTTAAGTTTCTTCATCCTTTTAGACACAGGAGTTGATACTAGCAGGAACCTTGGCTTGCAGATGTCTAATCGTAGTTTATCGCTTCCTGTGTGCGCATAGCTAAAAGTGCCCTTCTGGATCACAAGCGGATCTGTACCTCTTTGCAAGTCACAGCTCCACTTCCCACTGCGATTGACAGTATGTGAATGCTGTGACGCGTCAGCACACTTGGTTTGTTTTCTTACTGCTAACATCTGCTTGCCTATCTGTTCCTAACTGTTCACAATTTTGTTAAAGCAGAATTTGGTTCTTTATTTTGTAAGAAATTCACTTTTTGTTGTGGGTTGAATGATGGAGCTAATATTTTTTTTTGCCAGCAAGAATGTGATTGTCAAACAAAATGCATTCAATATTTTCCCAAAATAATCCAAAATAGTTCTTCAGTTCTTATTCCACATATTCATCAGATTATGGTTTCCCTATTATTTTGGATAGATCTATTTGTTTATTTCTAAGCCCGTGCTACACTGCTTGAATTACAATGGCTTTTAAACTTAGCTTAATGCTAGGCATAGCAAGCTCCCACTGGAACTCTCTTGTCAGTTGTTTTTCAGCAGCTAAACTGAATGCTGCCCCGGGGGCCTCGCTGTCTAGACAAGCACTCTGGAAGGCCAGCCCACAGCGAAGTAGGACCCTGCCGCTGCCAGATTGTAAATCAAATACTGCATTTGGTGTGCTGCATCCTTGGTCGAACGAAAAGTACTTTTCCAAGAACAACCAGGATATGGCTTTGTGTTCTGACACATGTAACAATTAACTCGTAACAAGAGTTCATATAAATACGCATGGGTCCCACACACTTGAGCAACTGTGACGCTGGTTGCCTGCAGGTCACCCAAACCCAGAGAACCATGTTCTTCCGGAAGTATTTTTGTTTGCTTATTGGCCTGCTGTCCTGTTATCCCGCCCTTGTCGCCAGGGCTGCAGCTCACTGGCTCACTCCACCTAGTCTCTCCAGGCTCTCTCAAGGCTGAGGCATCTGATGACGACCGGACACTGTGCATTCAAGGTAGACAGACAAGTGTGCGACAGTCAGACCACACTCGGTGAGTCATAAAGGGAAAAGCGAGCCCTCAAGTGAAATAAGGTATTCCTAAATAAGAATAGCAGTTTTAATTTAAAGGTGGAACTAAGAAATTCTTATTGGCTATTGGGTTTCTGAGGACACATGCCAAGTTACTTTAAATTCTGTAAACAGAGATATAGTCAATAAATACAGTGAAATATTCAAGACCTATGTTGCAATTAATTGGGACATGCTTTGCACACAGGACACGGAGCAGTGAGTCAGCTGCCTGCTCCACTAGCTGAAACAATGTGCACTGGGCGCTAGGCTATAGGGAAGAGTTTCCTGAAAGGAGTGTCGCTGGCATTTGTATCAGTTTTTGTTAATAGTTTGATATTTAAAACAATTTGACATTTAAAACAAGAGTCAGGGTGGGGAGATTGGGAAAAGGTTATAAAGTCTTTGGCGCAGTGTCTAACCTGGAGAGCCAGTATACAGTGTGGTTGTTTTCACTAGTAATCGTGTGAGTCGATAGATACACTCACTAGCTCTATGATAGAGAAAAAAACATTTCCCAGTGTGTACACACATGACAACGTCACGTTATACACCAAAAGCATAAACACAGTCTCCACTAGTCATGTACACCCCAATAAAACTGAGGAAAGGAATAACAGTCACTTATAATTCCATGGAACAATCACTGAAATATTTGGATAATTCCTTCCAATAGCTTCATATGTGTATTCCAGGTTTTAAAATGTGAAAATCAGGTAATTTGTTAATTTCAGACTTTAAATACTTAGCTCACTTCTGTAAAGTAAATGTTTCTATAATAAAAAATCATTTATTTTTAAAAGTAAAATGTGAGTCCTTGAACCCTAGGATCTAATGCCTGGAGATGGTGGCATCAGATCACTTCTCCACAAAATAAGTTTGCATCCAGGGTTGCACAGAGAAAGCACTCACAAGCCAAAATAATGAATTTCTGAAATTATAGAGCTCACACATCTGAAAAGAAAAAGAAATTAAATGATTGCACAAACACAAGTACGTGGGAAACAAATTTACCAGAAAATAAACAGTCATATATCTAGGAATTATTAGTGTGGAAAGTTTGGGAAGCCTAAGGTCTAAAAAGTTAGCAAAAGTTAGAAGGAGGTAGGTATTGCTATTTTGAAAAGAGCACACAATGGCAAGGGTCCTGGAGGTGTGAATTTGTGAATAACACTGGATTTTCTTGTTTCTTATCCTTCTTTTAATTCGGAATTTAGCAAAAACAAAACAAACAAAAAAAATCATCCAAGAAATGACAGAACTAAAGCAAACTTGTGACGAAATGGACTTAGTAGCCCTTTACAGAGCATTCCACCCAATAGCATCAGAATACACATTCTTCCCAGCTGCACGTGGATCATCCTCCAAAACCGACCATATGATGGCCCGTAAAACACACTCACGTAAATGGCAAGGAATTGAAACCATCTGATACATACTATCTGACCACAGTGCCATAAAATGGGAACTTATGGATGAAAGCAACTCCAGAAGCATGTGGAAAATGAATAACTCCCTCCTGAAAAATCAGTGGGTTAGACATGAAATTAAAGAAGAAATTAAAAACACTTACAATCAAACTAAAATGCAGACACAACTTACTGGAACCTGTGGGATACAGTGAAAATCTTGACAGGGAAATTTATAGCAGTGAATTCTCACATCAGAAAAACAGAATGAGCTGATATAAACAGGGTTAGCCTATACCTCAAACTCCCAAAAACAGAAGAGCATGTAAAACCCAAAGCCCAAAGAAGGCAGAAAATTATAAATATCAGTGCAGAAATAAATACAATGGAAACTCAGAAAAAAACATAAAAAATTAATCAATTAAAGAGTTATTTCTTAAGGGATGGCCGGATAGTTCAGCAGATTAAAGAGCCTGCTTAGATAGAGTACAGCAAGCCTGGCTCAATCCCTGGCATGCCATATCAGCCTTGCCCTTGGGGTGCACTGTTATGGCAATTAAGATTGGTCGTGGTGGTGTGCACCTGTAATCCCAGTGCTTGGGAGACTGAATACAGGAGAATCACTATGAGTCTGATCTGTATAGTAAGACACTGTAGATGCTGTAGAGCCTGTACTAAATACAAAAAAAAAAAAAAAAAAAAAAAAAAAAAAAAAAAAAAAAAAAAAAAAAAAAAAAAAAAAAAAAAAAAAAAAAAAAAAAAAAAAAAAAAAAAAAAAAAAAAAAAAAAAAAAAAAAAAAAAAAAAAAAAAAAAAAAAAAAAAAAAAAAAAAAAAAAAAAAAAAAAAAA
>PVJA010000380.1:0-93132 GCA_004027025.1 Myocastor coypus | reverse complement strand
AAACATCTAGCTAACCTTATTAAAAAAAAATCATATAAAAAAGAACTGAAATCACTACAGATGTTATAGAAATTCAGAAAACCATCAACACCTACTTTGAAATCTTTCCTCTTACATGATAAAAAAAAAAAACACACACACACACAAAGGTGAACAGATTTGCAGATACATATGAATTACCAAGGTTGAAACAAGAAAATATAAAAATTCTGAATAACCCAATATCAGTCAGTGAAAGTGAAAATATAATTATAAATTTACAAAGAAAAATCCAGGTCCTGATATATAAACAACTGAATACTACAAGAAACGTAGAGAAGATGTAAAGATAATACCCCTCGAACTCTTTAATGACATTGACAGAAAAATAATTCTGCCAAACCCATCCCTAAAGGCAAGTATTATTCTGATTCAGAAATGAGAGAAAGTCCTAACCAAAAAAGGGAACTGTAGGCCAATCTCCTTAAAGACATAGATGCAAAGGTCCTCAATAGAATACTAGCAAATAGAATGCAGCACACTTTGACCAGGTGGTATTCATTTTAGGAATGCAGGGATAGATCAATAGATGCAAATCAATAACTGTAATATACCGCATCCATAGAATCACAGGTATAAATCACAGGATCATCACAATAGATGCAGAAAAATCTTTTAACAAGTCCACCACTCATTAATGATAAAAACCCTTCAGAAAATTGAAATAGATGATTTTTACCTTAATCTGATGAACATCATCTATGACAAAACAATAGCCAATATCATACCAAATGAAAAAAAAAAGTTTTCACTTTAAAATCAGGAATGAGATATAGATGTCCACTGTAACCACTCCTATACAATATGGTTCTGGAAACATTAGCCAATGCAATTAGATAAGACAGAGAAATAAAAGAAATAAGGATTACAAAAGAAAAAGTAAATTTATTGCTATTTGAAGATGAAATGATACTCTACATAGAAGACCCCAAAATTCTATGAAAAGATTTTGAAATCAAAAAATCAAATTTAGCAATGTAGCAGAATACATGTCAATACTCAAAAATTAATAGCGTTTCTGTACACAAAAAATAAACACACCAAGAGAGAAATTATGTAAACCAGTTTTCATAATAAACTCCAAAAAAATGAAATATTTAGGAAGAAATCTCACAAAAGAAGTAAAATATTTATACAGTGTAGATTATAGTAATCTGAAAAAACAGATCAAAGAATTTTGGAAAATGGAAAGACATTCCTTTCTTCTGGATAGGAAGAGCCAACATTGGGAAAATGACCAAACTTCCAAAATTGCTTTACAAACTCTATGCAATCCCTAGTAAAATATCATCAGTATACCTTACAGATCTAGAAAAAACATTCTTAAAATTCATCTGGAGCCAAAAGAGAAATAGAATAACAACAGCAATCCTGGGGTATGAAGAAAAAGCAAGAGGCATCACAAACTGACCTGAAATTATACCAGAGAGCTATTATGATAAAATCATTGTGGTACTGGCAGAGAGAGAAAGAGAGAGAGAGAGAGAGAGAGAGAGAGAGAGAGAGAGAGAGAGAGAGAGAGAAAGAGAGAGAGAGAGAGAAAGAAAGAAAGAAAGAAAGAAAGAAAGAAAGAAAGAAAGAAAGAAGGAGAAAAAGAAAGACCACATGAGAATCAGTGTAACAGACTAGAAGATGCAGATTGAACTAAAGCACACTGATCTATCTTACTTTTGACAAAGGGGCCACACATGTTCACTGAAAGAAAACCTCTTTAATAAAGGATGCTGAAAAAACTGGCTTTCCAAAAGCCAAAGGCTAAAGTCAGACCCATATCTGTAACCATTCACTAGACTACAGTGAAAACAGATCAAAGATTAATATGTTAAAACAGAAACACTAAATCCACTGGAGGAAAAGATAGCTAGAAATCTTAAAGGCAAAGCAATAGGCAAAGATTTCATGAACAAAAATCAACTTCATGGGAAATGCTTCAAAGAATCAACAACTGTGATTTCATATTTTTGAAGTTTCTGTATATCAGAAGAAATCACTAACAGAATAAAAAGAAAACTCGTGGATTGGGAAAAGGTTATAGCCAATTGTCCCTTAGACATCTGAATTCTATTTAGAGCATGTTAAATATTAAAAAGAATCAGATTCCTCAAGTTCAAAGACCCTCTCCAAAAATGGGCATCTGATATGAATACACACTTCTCAAATGAAGAAATACAAGTGCAAAAATAAATACATGAAAAAATGTTCAAACTCATCAGTCAGTTGAGAAATTCAAGTTAAAGCAACACTGAAACTCCATCTCACCCCATAAAGAATGGCTATCAGGAAGAAGTCAACTGGGGACCAAGGAGATAGCTCAGTGGAATAGGTGCTTGCCTGGCAAACACAAGGTCCTGAGCTCAATTCCTCATGCCAGAAGAAGAAGGAGGAGGAGAAGGAGGAGGAGAAAGAGGAGGAGGAGGAAAACGAAGAGGAGGAGAAAGAAGAAGAGCAAGAAGAAGAAGAAGAAGAAGAAGAAGAAGAAGAAGAAGAAGAAGAAGAAGAAGAAGAAGAAGAAGAAGAAGAAGAAGAGGAAGAGGGAGTCAACCGACAACAAATTCTAGAGAGGCTATGGATAAAAAGGACCCCTTTTCTACTATCGGTGGGAATGTTGACTACTGACACTGGAAATCAGCATGGAGATTCCTCGCAAAACTAAAAATAGAAGTCTCATTCAAGTAAACTCTTCTTCTCCTGCATATTTCACCAAAAGATCTGAAAACATGCCAGAGTGATATATGTTTCCAGCAGCGCAATTGGTCATAGCTAAGCCTGGCTAACAGCCTAAGTTTTCATCAACTGAAAAATGAATAAAAAAAAAGATATGATATTTTTATACCATGGAGTATAAGTCATAAAGAGATAAACTCAAGGCTTTCATAGTTAAGTGGATACAACCAGAAACCATACTCATACAGGAAACAAATCAAACCCACATGTATAAACAATTGTCTCCCCTGAATGTAAGAACTGGAAAGAGTAAACAGTATCTGACAGCTCCAGTCTCTGCTGTGAAAAGGAGAGAAACTGTGCAAAGGGAAGGAACAACTGGATGAGAAAAAGGTGAAAACAAACAAAGGAGAGGAAAAAGAAATACAAAGGTATATACACAGAACTTCTTGGAAAGTTGTACTGCCATTTTCTGCTGGTCTGTTGAAAAGGCCAGTTAATGCTTAATTTTTTCTCTTCTTAAATATTTATAAATTTAGAACAATTTTAAATATGTATATCTAGTAATCTGAACAACTAATTTAAAGCCGACGTTATGCAATATAACAACCATTTTTGAATTCCTACCATTTGGATAGTGAAATTCTATATCATTCCTAATGTTTTTGAAAATTATTTCAGAACTTTCTTTGAAAAGTTAAAAAAAACACTCAAAACAGTGGAAAAGCAAACAAAGAAAATACAGGACAAGAAGAAAATTCTTTGAAAACTAAGCTCACTTCGTGCTTTGTATCTGTACTTAATCTTCGTTGTCAACTTAATGGATTAACAGATTCCCAGAGACATGTTTAGCCCAGGCAGGCACGGACACCAGTTAACCAGCTGAAGAGTTCACAGCCATGGGCCATGAGCATGGGCCCTGTTTGGAGGAAGAGGTGCACAGGGTGTAATTTGGGGACCATCATCTGCTCTGAGCCTTTCTTCTCCAGCGCTGTTTTTCTGGGCCTTGCTTCCCAGAAGCCATGAAACGAGGATCTCTACTCTGCCCCCTGTCACGATGGTCCTGCCTTGGAGTGAGCCAACCATGGCCTAAGACCTCTGAAAGCATAAGTTGAAATCACCTGCTTTCTCCTTTATTTTGTAAGTGTCCTGTATTAGCTGTCAAATAGATTGTCCCAAGGAGAGTGAATGATACTGAGTGCTGTTAGACAGAGGAGGGAAGAGGAGGGAAGAGGAGAAAGGAAGAGGAAAGAGGAGGGAAGGGGGGGAAGAAGGGGGAAAAGGGGAAAGAGGGGGGAGAGAGGAGGGAGAAGAGGGAAGAGGAGGGTGCCTGCACACAAGTAGACACATTTGCAGTTTGGCAGGAGCAGCCTACCCCAAAGACAATCACATGTGGATGGGTGAAAATGGCTACAGGTGAATGCTTCGCATTGGAAGAAGCTCCCACTAGGCTAGGGAGAATCCAGACATGTGGACATAGTAAATGCACGGGAAGGTAGAATTCGTAAGCTCAGGAAATGAATTTCAAAGGAAGCTGTTTTTTATAGAGTAGCGAGGGCAGGCAATGCAGTGCTTTGGAACCAAAGTCCGTGGGCTTTCTCTGTGCGTGAAGAGTGCACAGAGAGCACACATGACGTAGTCAGCTAAACATGCCTGAAGCACAGCTCAAGGTGGAGGTAATCATGGCTATGAGGCTATGAATCTGTGCAGAGCCTCATACAGGTAGTGCCCAGAGTCAGAAATGCCGGCTTCCCAAGAGAAGAGATTAGGGCAAAGAGAACACTGAGCCTTGGACTTCACTGAAGAGCAAAGAAGAAGGAAACAAGTGTATGAAGGAGACCCAGAGGAAAGAAGCAAAGAGACAGAACATCAGAAGGGGACATTGAGGAAACTTCCGGTGGAAGTAGTCTCTGTTTTGGAACATGGCTTTGTATGTGGCTGCGCTGAGAGCTAAGAAAGAGAGATTTTCAGATGATCTGCTTCCGTGAAGTACCGGGGACAGCAACCAGACTGACTGACATACTGACCGGAAGCTAGGATATCTTTTTCTGAGAAATGAGGAGCAAATGAAGTAACATAGCCTATGAGTGTCTGCATGAAGGATGCTTGTTTATGTGTGTAATATTTGAAGAAGAATCTACTCCAAATGGCAAGCACACATGGGAAATGAACACATAGTGAGTAAAGGAAGATTTCTGAAGCGATAAGAAGGAACAGGTCCCAAAGAAGTTGGAGGTTCTGGCTAGCTTTACCCAGGAGGAACAAGGGCTCCACAGACCCCAAAAGAATCCGGAGTGTCTTACGATGCTTTACTGTGATGTGTTCATTGGTCAGAGGACAATGTTGTTTGCTGTTGTTGCTTTAAGAGTTAAGTAGGAAGTAGTGTCATCCATGAACACACATAGGGACCCATGCACTGGAGGAAGGAGTTAGGAGAGTGGAGATTATGTGAGGTTATGGTTGCAAAGCACGGAAACAAGGAGAGGCTTGTAGGGTTTTGGATGACTTCATGATCCAGAGACAGCAGCAAGCAGTATTAATTTTCATTGATGTCAGTCTGCTCAGTTTTTTCCCTAGCAGCTCAAGACTTGAAAGGAGCTGGTTTGCCAGAGCCCAGCACAGTTTAGGGGAGCATTCTAAAGTCATAAAGGTGAATTTTATCTGAAATTGTATTATCACTATGCATTACAAGGTTAATGCTTATAAAAGTGATCATGACATCACGCAGACTTTAACTGTGTCCCTCAAGAAGAGTAGCTTCATTGCGCAAGGTGGAGATGATACTGCAAAACACCAGAGCCCACGAGGAAAGGGCGCCGACAAGTTGGAAAGTGAGGCTGAGAAGCAGCCAGAAGACGGAAGGACCAGAACCGCCCTGGCAGAGCAGGAGAGGCCACAGGTCAGCCGGTAAATGAAAGGAGCTTTGCGAAAAGCGTGTAGTCTCTGGTCATTAGCGTGCTGTTCATTACTCTAAAAAGAAATAGCATCCGTGAACAGATTTCCGTACACCATGGAGAAAACGACCTGAGGAACTGAACACTGGGCAAGAGAATGTTACGAAACCTGATCCTGGAAGGAAGCAGAGAGACACACTTGCCTTCACTTCATTCTTCACTGACCTGGAATGTGTTACTTCTCATTCCCGCATCTTAACCCTTCAGGTTCCAGAGATAATGAAACCGGAAGTGGTTTTCATCTCACGACGATTAATGTTGGCTTCTGGGGAGCAAGTTGGGACGGAAACACAGAGGTTCTCACTGTTTGCTGTTCATGGTTCCGTCCTCAAAATTGTCACTGAAAACCATCTGAATTTTTTCAATTCCTGCAAATCATTGCAGGAAATCATTTCTACGTTTATAAAATCCAAACAAGTTCTACCATGTTTTTAACAACTTTGTGCTTTATTTCTAGTGTTACCGTATCTCTAGCCTTCATAATTTCTCTAACAATTCATAAAGAATATAGCTATAATGTTACTTTTTTGTATTTCAGGGTTCATAAGGTTCTCCACTCAGATCAACTTTTAAAATATTTTTTATCATATTAAAAGTGTTTTGGCTTTCTTTTGCCAAAGTGAAGATGTTTCAAAGTCTTCTGCCAGGATGGTTTTCTATTCCGCTTCCATATGACTATGATCTATTTGATTTTGCGTTTCTTTTATATGAGCAATTGCCACATCAACAAGTTCAATACAGCTTTTCATTTTATGGCTGAACTATCCTTGGCTGTGTTTTAAAATGATACAGAGGAAGAGAGTAGAACAATTTATTATATTTTATTAGCGTAACTACACATAGCGGTGTCAGACTTCGCTGCATGCGTGTTCTGAGGATGCTCCACGTGAAGCCGTGGTGAGGAACGAGTAGAGCGTGGGCCAGTCTCATGGCTTGCATATCCATCACACCCTGCACGGCAAGTTCAATGGTGCTCCACACTGCATGTGGCTACACTCAAAGTTGCTTTTTGTCTGACTCCAACCAATGAACAAAATTTATAAACACACACTGGCAGCTGGGGATGCACATAGAGCCATTCTGGATGTATTCCAGATCAGAATCGGGTGGACCTCTATTAGCTGCTCACCTTCACACCGGCGTGCATACACAAGCATTTACTACTCAGTCCACTGTGTACGAAACAGCAGGTTGTTGGATGTTTCCAAAGCATCCTCCTTGGGATTTCCACTGATCAATCAGTCACAGGAGAAAAAAATAAAAAAAAATTTTAAAAAAAGGACAAGCTGCCAGATTTGGGAACCAGAAGTCTGAGTGTGGCTAAATGTCAAGGCAGAGTAAATGCACCCCTCATTCTTTTCTTTTTTTTAAATTTAATTTAATTTAATTTATTTTTTCTTGTTTCAGAACTTTTTTTTAACTTAATATTTTTATTGTTTAAATTTAACGATGGTTATATTACATATTTTCATCATCAGATCAGTTTAGATTAATACATATAGGTATATAAGATTGATCAAACAATTAAACATTAACCCTTTTAAATCAGCATTACTTTTTTTTTTTCTTTTCCCCTTTCTCTTTTTTGAAAGTTGCATATTGTCCTCACAAGGGCTATGAGGATAGCCAATATTTTGGCCCTAGCCCTTCAAGGTCAATAAGGACCCAGGATATAAGAGAACCTGTGCTGTAATCCTATAACTCAGAGTTGTCCCAAATTTTCTGGTCGAGGAGATTATGGGACCTCAGAGGAAAAGGATGAATGAACTATAGTACCCCTCATTCTTTTTAACAGAACAAAACGTGGCGGCGCTGCATCATCTTGCGAGAGTACTCCTGGCCCAGTTACACAGGCTGCGCAGTGAGTGCCTTCGCAGCGCTGCCTCTGCTGGGATGGGGCGATGTCCGTGTCCGTGGGCAGCAGATGACCAGCCGTATGGGAAGAGGGGGGATGGGCCGTGACAGGCTGTCCCACCAGCAGACGCATGAATGACAGAGCGAAGGTTACAGCCTCATCCAAGGAATGAGGCGCAACTAACCTTATGTTAGAGCTTTGGATCTGGAACGGTGTTCCTTCGACTATGCGGATGCATTACAAGTCAGGCGCATGCGCAAACTTTCATGCAAGACACATTTGAAAGACATCCTTGCAACAGCCAATTGGAACAAACCTCAGTGTATATTGTACGTTAATGTAATCTAATGTGTGCACATATATTTATGCAAAAACTCTAGCCTCCAGAAACATTAAAATGCCTCAAAGCATTTATATGAAGTACCGTAATTCCCCCAATATGCAGGCTCCTTCCTAATAGTAGGACGGTAAGTTATTTTGGGAACTAACGACAATTATTCCAAGTACAAAAATACATTATGGCATCTACATATTTAATTTTACATCAGCTACTTAAACTCCTTCACTTCTTATATTGTACAATCATTTATTCATACAGAGTAAAAGTGACAAAGTTTTATAGTATGACAGTGACAGAGAAAATCACTGACACATGTGTCTTTCACTCCACTTTTTCATCTTCATTGGAAGAGTCAAAGACTAACAAATGCCGCAATAGGCACGTAATACAGTGGAACAGGTCCCTACTCAGCGATGCAGAGGAGTAGCGTTGCTAAGGCACGCAGTCTCGCTGTCACTTCCTGTTGCCTGTGTGGTAGCTATGTATAAACGAGGTTTATTTTGCTGTTTTTCTTTTTTGTTGTTGTTGTTGTTTTAAGTAGTAAGAACAAGGTATCCATCAGCATTTAGATGGCTTGACCTCAGGCTGTGTACAAGGCGTTCAGTGTCACAAAAGGATCACTCCTGAAATACACTAGCTCTCTGTACAGGGGCCACACACGTCACGCTCCTTTCCCCATTTTTAGCTTTGCTGTGGGCTTAGGCACAGATCCATAGCTGGCTAAGTAGCAGTAGACACAGTTATCCAAGGGTCGCAAGATATCCTCTTTCAAAAGTAAGCATTGTGAGAATAACATATAAAGTCATCAAATTCCAAAAAAGGTATAGAGCTGATTTTCTTTTACAATGTGAATACGTCTATTCGCCCACTAAACACAAGCAGAAGTGACCCATTGCCCCAACCAAGGGCCCCTGCATCTTCCCTTCCAGTTACCAGCTGCTAAAGACTAAGCCCTTCTCTAATTTCATTGAAGACAGTGTTACATTGCTTGTAGTTCAGCTCCTTGTGTAAGCTATCCCTGCCATCACTTGCTGTTTCGAGGAAGCTTAATGACCGATATTCTTGCTGGAGTATGTTCAAATCTCAGTGTCATTTGATTTGCATTTCTATATATTGGCTGATGACACGGAACACAGTTTCAGGTATTGAGTGAGGAGAGGGGCATCTATGCAGAGAAGTATTTGCTCGGTTCCACAGCCCCGTTGTTTGCTTAGGTCTTTTATTCCAGGGTTCTTTTTTTTTTTTTTTTTTTTTTACTTTATACATTTTATAGCCAAGGAGCAGCTGGCAAGCTTTTCCTATCACTCTGCTGCTTCTTTGCCCCATTGTACAGAAGCGTATTAATTTGATATAGTCCCTCTTGCTGATTTGTTTAAATTTATTTTATTGTTAGCATTGGTGTGAAGTCCACCATGTTTAATTTTCTTCGAGGAAGTTGGTAGATGTGCAGAGCATAGTTAGCGACTGCTCAATGCCCTTTTCTTCCCTCCCCACGGCTCCTCCATTTCTTAATCCCTCATCTTTTCTCTCTGCACTGGTAGACACTTGTGGTGCATAACACTGACACTTAGTGTGTGCTGTTCCTCTTCCAGGACTCACTGGGTAAGTGTGCACGACAGCTTATTGCAGCGACCCATGCACACTTCGTCTTACGGCTGCACAGTGCATGGCAGTTACGTCCTGGAGCTGGACTAGGTGGCCCTGGACAGATGGGCGGGGAAAGGAAACCTTGCATCGCTCCACCGTGCTTGTTTGCACTTCTCAGGGTTTCGGAATGTGTGAGACTTGCATACCCGGGAGACAGCTGAGAGAACCGTGCCACAGGGCGACTTGCTGTCTGCTGCTCTGCCTGTTAGCACAGTGACAGGACCAGCCTCGGGCCGACCCCGAGAGCCTCCTGTCATCGTAATTATCTAGCGGCCCTGGGTTGCTCTCCAAATACAGACAAACCTGGGGGTAGGGCTTTCATAAGTGAATTTTGAGGGGGTAAAATGCAGTCAATGTCATGTGTCACTTTTCATGTAACCGAGTGGTATCATTCTATGCCATAACTACGTACATGCTTGCTGCTTCCGTATAACTAGGCAGGCATGTGCTAAGTTATAATTCCATTTTCATGGCTACAAAGAATACTGCGTGGATATTTGTATACATTTAGCAATATACATTAAACTCTGACACATGCCTTCAAAAGGTGAGATTAAGATGTTTATGCCTCAAACATATTAACATATCTGTCTTTTCTCAATAGCACTTGTAAAATTTGGATGAAGAGTAGAGAATCCTATTATAACATTGTTATTGAATCAATATTCCTCGTAAGTATTGAAAATAACCTTGTTACATGCCCTCTCGTATTGGATCAAATTATATACTTATTTATGAGACTTTGAGATTTAGGTAGCTTCTCAAAAATGTGGGTGCATTTTGCAAGCATTCCCGGAGACAGTTGCTGTCCTGGCTGCCCGGTGGCACCATGGCGGTCTCCAGGCAGGTGTGCTGCTTCTCGCTTGCGACTTCTTGCAGCTGTGCTGATATATGCTGCATTTTTTTGGATCCCATTTCTTTTTGTAATATTCAGCTCTCAAATTGAGGGGGGGAAAGGTCTAGACTCAACATTTGCAGAAATGTTTTTTCTCTTTTATCTAAAGCACATAAAGACCAAGAAAAAAGATGCGAAGTGCATGCTAATTATCCTGAAAGCCTCCTTAAGCATTGTGCATTTCTCAGCTAATGGAATCAAGTACACAGAATTGTTCCTTTGGGAATGTGCAGTCAGAAGAGTGCTTTGATTTTTTTTTTTTAATATTAACAGATCTCAGATTGAAGGAAATCTGAACCCATTTTTGCTAATTAATATGCTACCTTATTACCAGTGCTACTTTAATTTGATTATATCTAAGACACAATAAAAGTATGTATGATAGTTGTAAAACTCTGCACTAAATTCTAAGGCCACTACAAGTCTTAGAACTCCCATGAAGATGGCACCGGGACTCTCTTTCCCCTGAGCGGCGGGGTTCTTTACCTCTTTGTTCAACGACGGAGAAGAGAAGGGGGTGTGCAGTGCCTGGAGCAGACCTCAGCCAGGGCCTTTGTGGCACCTGAGCTTTCGGTTCAACCTGCAACTGACTCAACCAGACATCCCATTGCTAACCAGTGGGCTCACAAGGGCGAATTTATTCTTGTTTAGTTTTATTGGCTTAGGTCGATGATGATGACTGATTTCAAGTTAGAGAGCGCTCGTTGACCATCGGGAATTTGTTCCTGCACCCGCCATGTCTTGGTGCTTCTTTTCCTCACATTCTGTTCCCTTCTATGCAGCCCCTTCCCCCTTCCTTATTTACAAAAGTTTTGTTTTCATCTCCCTTCTTTTCCCTTTCATCCCTTTCTCATGCCTTCCCTACTCCCCCTTTCCACTTGAATATTTTCTTCCTATTTTACAATATTTACTATGTATTTATACCTGTATTTATTTAACCTTTTGATATCTCACACATGAGAAGCAATGTGGCATTTACACATGTGTGTCTAACTTATTTCACTTTAGTGTGTAGGTGCTCAGGATGCACCCATTTATCTAGAAGTGACTCAAGCTTACCCTTCTTTACGGGTGAGTAGTACTCCACTGTATGAACAAAACCCCAAATCTATATCCACTTTATGGGCATTTGGACTGTTTCTAAGACTTAGCTTTATAAACTACGCTGCTAGAAGTAGGGGCATGCAAACATCACTGTGATGTAAGGCTTCTGATTATTTTTAAAAATAATTTTCCTGTTTTAAGAGAATAAAAAGTAGTGAAAAGATTAGAAGCAATACAGAATTCCACTCAACAAAATTGGAATTCAGCAGTGCTTGTTATATTGCATAATATTGTGTTCAGATTTATTGTTGAGATTACCAGATATGAGCATGCAAAATTGCCTTTAAAGAGCTATAAGAAATTTAAAAGAAAATAAAGAATTAGCATTAACTGCTCCTTTCAATAGGCCAACAGAAGCCAGCTGTGCATGACCCCAGCCGCCCCGCAGAAGTGTACCTTCTTCCCTGCTCTCTGTTTCTTTCGTCCTTTTCTTCATCCCAGTTGTTCCTTCCCTGAAGCAGATTCTTTTCCTTTCACTCTTGTGCCCTTCAGATTTCTTTTCCTCTATCAGCTTCTTACACTACTAAGATAATTTGATGTTTGCACATGCGGGTCGAAAAAGAATAGTGACTGAAAGGAGGAGGTGAAATCACCATTATTCACAGAGCGCCTGACGCACTGTGTAGAAGACAGCAGAACTCCAGCAGGAGACTTGTCATTTTAATAACCAAAATCCACAGGACAGTAGGATATAAAGTCAGCACTCAAAAATCCACAGCATTTCTGTACCCAGACAATAATGAAGGCACTGAAAGAGAGAAATTAGGAAACTGCTTCTTTCACAAGAACATCAAAAACAAAGAAATACTCAGAAATAAATCTAATAAGGGAAGTAAAAATTTATACAGTGAAAATTAAAGTACTTTAAAAAAGGAGATCAAAGAGGATTTTAGGAAACAGAAAGATGTTCCTTGCTTCTGGGTAGGAAGACCCACCACTGTGAAAAAGGATATACTCTCAAAATTGTTAAACAGATTCAATGCAGTACCAATTAAAATACTACTAGCATACACCTCACAGATCTAGAGAAAACATTTCTACAGTTCATCTGGAACCAGAGGACACCTAGAATAGCAAAAGCAATGCTGGGTAGCCACGGAGAGGCAGGAGGCATCACAATCCCTAGCTTGAAAACGTCCTCCCGAGCCACTCTAGTGCTCGTAATTATTTGAGGGAGACCTAGAGGAGCCTGGGCAGGTGTCTTCGTTACTTTTCTCTTGTTGCTGGGACAAATACCAGACACCCAAAATGAAGGAAGGAAAGGTTTATTTAGCTCACGGTTACTGTAGGTTTCAGTCCATACTTGGCTGAATCCCAGGCAGAGAGCAGCAGTTCATGGCAGCGAAACAGCAACAAAATGGCGGCAGAGGCAGCCAACCAAACACAGCAGCAGAGCAACAGCTCTAGTCTGTCTCTCTGTCTCTTTTAAATTACATCAGGCTCTCTGCCTTAGCCTATCCGCCTCAGGTCACACCCATAATTCCCAGCAGTACTAAAACCGATAATCTCATCAGTACACAAAATACATAATCTCAGTGACTCACGAGTCAAGTCTCAATCTGCAGAAGTCCCCGCCCATAATTGTATGAGGCTTTGGGGGGACAGCTAGACATAAACCGTAACAGCAGGTCAGTGGAAATTCTAAGTTTTCAATTTTGAAGGAATCTCCACACTGGTTGTACCAGTCTGTGCTCCCACCAACAGCCCAGAGGGTTCCTGTTACCCTCAAGCCTCTCCAGCCTTAACTGTTAGCTGGCTTCACAATGACAGCTATGTTCTCAGGGGTGAGATAGAATCTCAGTGTTTTTTGTTTAAATTTCCATCTCTCTGCTGACCAGAGGTGTTGAACATTTTTTAATATATTAGTTTGCCTTTTGTATTTCTTCGTCTGGGAAATGTCTATGAATGTCTCAGATGCCAATTTTTCAACTGAGTCTTAAATTGGAAAGGTCTGGTTTATTTTAGTTCTTTGCATATTCCAAGTGTTAGTCTTTTGTCTGAGAAACATTTTTTTTTTTTTTTTTTTTTGCCACTCTGCGGGGTGTCTCCTCACTTGTGGTTTACTTTCCTGTGTGAAAGCTTTTTAGGACTGAGAAGATAGCTTGGTGTTCTAGCCCCCTGCCTGGCAAGAGCAAGGAGCTTGGTTTGATTTCTGGTACTGCATGCTGCACTGATCCTAGAACCCTAGGTGTGCCATGCTGGCCACCGAAACCAGGCCTGGTGGCACATGACTATAAAATCCTAGCTCTGGGGAGGCTGAGACAGCAGGATCACTATGAATCTGAGCTGCATAGCAAGTCCCTGCACCCAATAATTAATTAATTAATTAAATGATTTTTAAATGTATTAAAATTTTTAAAACCTTTTTGTTTACAGTGACATCCCAGTCATTATATCTTCCGTGTAATCAGGGGTTTTTTTTGGGAAGTTTTTTGTCTACTCCTGTGTCTTCAACAGTTTAACCTATTCTCTCTTCCAGCAGATTTCATGTTTCTATTTTAATAATCAGATATTTGATCGATTTTCTTTTTAAGTTGGTGTACTGTGAGAGACGTGTGTCTAGTTTTAACCTTTGGCAAGCAGAAAGCCAGTTTTTCTGGCAGTGTTTATTAAAGAGGCTATCTTTCTACCACACAAGATTTTTGTGCCTTCTGCCAAATAAAGTGGTTGAGGCTGTTTGAAGTTGTCTCTGCATCTCCTAAGCTGTTCCATTGATCCTGGGGACTTATGGGGAGGTGGGGGGAGTGTTGTTTTTCTTGTTCTTTTTTTTTTTTTTTTTTTTCTTTTTTGCAGAACCAGGGATTGAACTCAGGCCCTTGCACTTGCCAGGCAAGCACTTATTCCACTGCACTATCTCCCCAGCCCCTCATTCTTTTGGTTTTGGTTTTTGCCTGCTTGCTTGGTCCCTTCCACTGTGACCATGTATTGGGTCACAGAAGCATTGGCCAGTCAGGGCCATCTCAATCCTTGACCTGAAGTTACACTGAGACCCTCAGACTACATTTTGCGGGTATTTTATTGATGCTGTCATTGTACTAGTCTCCCTCAGAACTGTAATTTTTCCAGGAGCTCTACTTTGCCAAGTATACAAAGAAATCCACACAAAACTCTTAAATTCGTCTTCAGTAGGCAAAAGGAGACTTCACAGTTTGAACACTGTTAGGGCAGCTGTCTAAGGCTGCTCACAGCAGTGATAGGGTTGTTTTCTAAGAGGTCCCCCCCACATCCCATTGTATCCGAGGGCCTGGCTGCTGGCCTGGTACTGAAAAAGTGGCTGAATGGTAAGGACTGTCACCACATGTGTGTCTCTATGGAAGCAGTCAAGTTTTGGCAGTTTACAGGAAGTGATAGAGGTGGGAGGTGAGAGCGGTGCATAGGACCAGGGTGTCTGGGATGAGGGTCTCGAGCTCTGCCCCTGCCTCTGCTGCCTGCCCTGCTCCCCGGCCCACTAGACAGCTGGAGGGCGACAGGCCCAGCCGTGCCTCCAAGTATACCTGCAGTCATCTCAGCTTTTCACGGGTATTTTGCTCTTAAAGAGAAAAGTAGCAAAACACTGCCCAAAGCTATTCTCAATCAAATGTTCTGAAACTACAGTCTCTGGAGAGGAGTTCGTGCCTCGCAGCGCAGAAATCTTGGAGATGCAGATTCGGAACCAGGTGGGCCTCAGCAACTCGCTTCGGACAAGATGTGAAATAGCCTGAGAATACTTTCCTAATGGACTCAGCAGCTGACATCAGTTCTAAACACCACAGAGCACTGGTAGCACGATTGCAAACGTGGTGTTTGTGTGAAGCTCTGCTCATACCCGTAAACACCTCAGATAAAGACACGTTTTGCTTATCTTCTATGACAAGTTAGGTCACCTTTTAGTAGAATAAGAAAGAGATGATTAAAAGACAATTTTAGGATATTTAATAATACTCATCATAAAATCCTTTATATGGGACAAGCAAGAATCACATCTCATATTTAACTAAATTTCTTAAAAATGTTCAAAATAATTGAAAACTACTTTTGTATTACTCTTCCTGCATTAAGATAGTACAGTGATTTATCAACAACTGAAGGTCATTGTCTCAATTTTTTTTCATTGGTTCAAATTTGGTGAGATTTAAAATAGTATATAATAAAATAAGGTGAATAAGAATTTTGCAAAATTGGGTGAAGAAAATTAAAAGGAGACATTGTTTTTAACAATAAGCTGCTTTATACAAAAACTAAAATTAATTATAAGCTTCTATAAACTGTTCTTAGGATATTAAGGATCCTAGAAAGTCTATAAACTATGAAGTAAATTGCTCAGTAAAATCCTTTGGAACTGAAAGCAAGAGTAATATTCTCTTAACTAATTAACACAGTGTATGACCCCACCATGAAAATTCCCTTAATCATTCACTGCTTGAAAAACAAAGTTTTTAAAATGCTGTTTTATCTGATTTAGTATGTACATTAACATTGGCTTCAACAAATAAGATGTTTTAGCCTCCAGGGTTGTTTTTGCATAGACCTTAATATTATCATCAATATATAGCATCAATAAAATAATGGGATAGTTTTGATTTTTCAGGCTTTTCTCAAATGGAAAATAGATGCAGTGTTTTGTTTGTCTAAGGATTTGCCTCTTACTTCTGAATTAATTGCTTGGTGGTCGAGCTTTAAACCACATAAACTATATTACCAGCTATATCTAAAATGTGAACAAATCTATAAGTTACATCTGAAAATTAAGAAGAAAAAGTCAACAACCATTGCAGTTATTTTGCAACTGACTTCAGTGAGACTTCCACTTCAATTTAAAGATAACTTCATTTAACTTTGGAAGATATTAATTCATTTCCCCAACATTATAGTTAATCTAATTTAACTGAATTCCATTTGGAATACCAGAGTATTTCAAAACAAAACATAATCATGAAAAATCTTGCCTATAAATATGGAAGAAAATATATACAAAGTAATATCAACAGACTCAAAGAATCACCTCCCAAATGGAGTAGCAGGATATAAAAGTCTAAGACCCCTATGTCTCTTTCCAATTCCCTTCTTATTTCTAAGGCTACCCTAAAATTTCTCTTTATATTTTACCAAGTAAAATGCACATGTGTGTCATAATGTCATCTAATATTGATTACTTTTCAACCTTATATTAATAAAATGCACTGTATACAATACTTTCTTCTCTACCTTAGTACTCTCTGCACACGGTCCACTCACGTTACCATGTGGACCTTAGATCATTAATTGTCATTGTGTAATTGTATTTTATTCCTTTTATTCAACAAGGAGTTGCTTTCCTTATGATTGATACATTGAGTATGGACACATTTTAGAAATTAGAGTGCTTTTCTCTATTCAGCCCTATGGAAAATACTATGATTTTCTTTCAATTTTGAGGCCGGGTCTAGCCATGTGGGTTCACTTGTGTAGCTCAAGCTGTCCTCAGAATCTCAGAGACCCTCCTGCCCCAGCCTCCCAAGTGCTGGAGTTACACGCGAGCATCGCCATGCCTGACCGCCATGATGAGTCTGACGCATGGCTTCTGGACATGCGCAGGAGTTTCAGTGAGCTTCCTTATCCCTAGCTGGTGCTACACAAGGCCGCATGTCGATGATTTCACTGTGTTCCCATGCTGCACTTCCTTGCACCACAGCAAGGTCTTGCTTCCGCATGCCTTGACCGGCGAATGGCAATGTTAGATGTCATCTGCCAACGCTGTGGGTTAACACTTCAGTGTGATTACGGTTTTCGTTTGCACTTATTTGATAATTAAACATATTTCCCAAGTTTCGCGTGGCATTTTTCCTTCTGATTGCCTTGTAAAAAATAGTGATGTGTAGTGTTCTGGATAACCAATGCAATATTAACAAAACACATTAACAACAACCTTCAAATTGTACTTATAATTTTTCTCTCCTATGTCATTTGCTAAATAATTTCTTAGTTTTAATATATTTGAAAGAATTAATTTTATTTTCCATTACGGGTCTTAAGATATATAGGCATAAGTATTAGTAAATTCATTTTTATTCCTATATCAAAGCTACATATTTTTAAATTTTTAATTGATATATAATAACTGTACATAATTAGAGGTTAAAAGGTGACAGCTTAGTGCATGCGAACTGTTGTGACCAAGTCAGGATAATTGGCATATTTTTGGCCTCAAATACTTGTCATTTCCTGGTGTTGGGGACACTCAGCGTCCTTTCTTCTACATATTATGAAGTGTACAGAGGACTGGCAAAGTAACTCAGAGGATTAAGCGCCTACTTAGGCAAGCACAGGGATCATGGCTCAATCTCTGGTTCCTTAGGCCATGCTGGTCTCACCCAGGGTGGTGCACGGCTCTAATCCCAGAGCTGGGGAGGCTGCAAACAGAAGCACCACTATGAGTCTGAGCTGCTTAGTGAGACTGTGTACCACATGCACAAAATGAAAAAAAGAAACTACTAAAAAAAAGTAGAATGTTATTACAGTCATCATCTCACAGTTCTATCAAACACTAATGCATATTTTTCCTATTTTGTCCCTGTTGACCAACCTGAACCATCACACCTAGACTCTGGAAGCTAATATTCAACTCTTAATCTATGAGATCAGTTTTTAAGAGTCTTCTGCTCTGCTGACTGAGCCACCAAGACACTTGAGATCAATTTATTTTAATGCCACATGTGAAGCAGATTATGTAGCGTGCTTCTTTCTGATTCTCTACTGATTTATAGACTTCCCTGAAGTTAGCTTTTGTGTGATCTGAGGTTGCATTCTCCTATGTTGTCATGTCTAGAACCCACTCACAGACCCTACTACCCTCATGATCTCCCAAGAACAGCCTCTGCCCCGTAGCAAATGTCTCACCCAAGTACCAGAGTCTGGGCCTTGGCACTCTCTCCTGTTTGTTTGTCTCAGTGCTCTTTCGATTCTAGGTTTACATCAACTGTTATGCCAGTATCTGCTTCCTTCATCCTAGCGCTCCTGGTAACCTTCAGAATACGTCTTTGAAATTTCTCCTGCAGTAACGTTTTGGAGGCTGAGACAGTAGAATCCAAAGTATCAGCCCACCCTGCCCAATTCAGTGACCTAACAAGATCCTATCTCAAAACAGAAGATTAAAAGAATAGTGGATGAGGCTCAGTGGAAGGCCCTGCTTTCAATATTCAGGACCCTAAGAAACAAAAACTTTCACTGTATATTGCTGATGCCTTGTATTTTAAGCTGAATTTTGGAATAAGCCTATCACTGACCATATACAAAGCAAGAGCAACCTGGGATGATACTTATAAATATTTTAACTGAGCCTATAAATTTTGACAAATTTAATGTTTTACATTGGTAAATGTTTCAATTGACATGGTACATAAATCCATTTATTTTGATTTTAATTAATATCTCCACAAGTACATCTTAGTCACTAATCATCACTTTCAGAAAAAAAATCAAGATTGTGAATTATGACCAATATTTAGAATTCAGTAAAATATAGCTTACTTTGAATCCATATCAAATGAGCTTATACTGAGACAAATGCGTGAAGTCAAGAAACACATGTTTCAGTGGATGACCCTGTTTAGGTGTGTTTTAATACTGTGCAGTTCTTGTAACTTTTTCAAAATATCGTAGCTGAACTTGTGATCTGATGTGCTCTGAAAGTTACTTACGTATTTTTCTGCACACTCCAATCAAGAGGTCACTGAGACAAGATTTCAGCACAAAGCAAGAATTATTAAAAGTAGTGACACATACGTGCCTGAGTGTGCATGTATGTACACTCTCCTGGACCTTCAGCTCAGCCAAGATTATGCCAATGGTTCCATAAAGTTAAGAAAATGAAATATATTATCAGTGTGGGAAGGACAGGCTAAAACTGGAGCTGATTTTCAAAACTTCAATCTCTGTTTTCAGGCAGTTTTCATTTCCAAGGCTATTTACTTCTTGTTTGAGTAAATAAACTCAAGAAATTCAATTTCTTCTCTCTGTCAGTAATTCATCCCATCTGGTGCTCCATAGTTCAGATCATTTTCAAAGCAAATTATAGAAGGAGTGTGGTAAAATAGCATTTGCTAACTATTATTTACTTACTTATAATGTAGCTGAGTGTTACTTGGAAGTTATAAAAATAAGTGAAATGTCTTATTAGTTACCTTTTGCTATTTCTAGTTCCTCAGTCAGACATGAGTTTCTATATCTGGACACACACTTTGTCTCTGAGCACATGGACACCACAGATGTAGTGAGAATGGAATAGAGTTGACCTTGGGCCCACAGGTTATGCAGTCACTCCAGCTACTTTGTGACGCACACACTAGCCAAACAGCTTTCCAAGCATACTTGAGCATTATTTCAGACATACACCAGAGCCCTTGAGTCTGAAGCTAGTTCAGAGATGAGCACTGCTCTCCCGACATGTGCAGTGAGTATGGGAAAAATATAAAAACTGAAGACAGCAAACCTTCTTTGTTTTCTTTTCCGGCATTACCAGGGATCAGACTCAGGACCTTACAGTTTATAGGCAGGCACTTATGCTGCTGCTGAGCTATCTCCCCTGCCCAAACACAGCCAAACTTGAATGCAATTCGTAATAGCTCAATATCTCATGTGTGTAGTACAAATACATGCATGGATATATGAGGGTGCCTGTGCTCAGGTGTAGTGTAATTTTCACTATGGTGTCAGGGTTAATGTATTAAGCATACACGACTATGAGGTAACATGCACAAATTCATCTTCAGAATTTTTAAAGTGCTAAAGTTTTCTGGTAAATTGATTGCTTGTGCACTATCAAAATATGAGACAAATATAGAAAATCAATTCACTCTTCATTTCTACATTCAGTTATTATGTATTGAGTAGTTGCTATAAGACATGTGCTCATTTTAGGGAGTGGCTGTATAAGACTGAAAGCACAGCTGCTGCTCTGTTACTCCTGTCAAGATATCAAATACTAAAAGTAATGTGCGATCAGTGGGAAAAATCATGCTGTGTTATGAAGCCATGGCTCTTTTGACATATGCATTCTAATTTTATCATCATACGGTCACATTAATACAGCCATTGCTATCTTGTGTTGAAAGGACACAAGTGAAGAAAGGACAGAAGACATGACTTCTCCTAAGACTAGTCATGAGTGTGTACACGCGTGTGTGGTCACATGTACAGGAGCAGAGGGACTGAGGGGAAGTTGGAGTGGTTGGGAGCAGCGGCGGCAGTCCTTTGAAAGAACTGCAATTTCGAACTGCGAAAGGAAAAATTCACACGAGCTTCGGGTTGGATGTTCCCCTGAGGCAGAGGCCTTGTGTGGTGAAAAATCAACACAATAAGCCTTACGTATCAAAAGTCAGCACCTATTTTTCTTAAAGAAGAAAATAAAAGAAATGAACACAAACTTCTGACCTAAATGTTAGACGTCTTCTAAGTGAGCTTTGAGTGAGCTTTTCAAAACCCTCAGCACACAAAACTCTAATCCCCAAGGTATTCTAAGCACAGAGCATTTAATGAATTATTATTATTATTTGATGCATTTGATACAGGGTCTCACTGTGCAGCTCAGACTCCTGAAAACACTGTTTTTAGGTCTCCCCAGTGCTGGATTTACAGACATGTTCCACCACGCCCCGTCCATTTTATGAATCCTTGAGTAGTGGCTTAATCATGATGTCGTTCCTCCAACTCTCAATGAATCAAGATTAAATGGTTCTCCTTCTGACCATCACAAGTACATACAGCAATCTGTTAGTAGAACTTAAAGCCATTAAACATAGAACCATAGAATGTGAAAAAGAAGTTTTATCAATAAGTGTACAGACTCATAATTGGAAAGGAAAAGCCTGGAAACCCATTAAAACATTTTCATTTTGATAGTCTGCTCCTAAACATAACTACATTACTCTACATACTTCAAACTATTTAAACAAAGTGCAAGAACTCCAAATTTTCCCTAAGAAAATAATTTTGATTTGAAGTTTAAAGAAGGTGAAAATAGAGGAGAGTGAACTCATATTTTTTTTTTTTTTTTTTTTTGTCTTTTTGAGACAGGGTCTCGCTATGCAGTTCAGGCTGGCCTTGAGCTCACTTTGGTAGCCCAGGCTGGTCTCGAACTTGCACTGATCCTCCTGCCTCAGCTCCCGAGTGCTGGGATTACAGGCGTGCGCCACCACGCCCGGCTTGAACTCATATTTTTTAATAAAAATGCACTTTTATACTTGCAGATGTGAGGCTTATCTTTTAGAGTACAAAAAAAGACAAATAAAGGAGTAAAGGAGGTATCTCACATGACACCAAACATATTACAATGCCAATTTCTGTGAAACAACTTTGTAGTGGCAAAGTGTGAAATACAGAAAAGTATGCAGTGAAAAATGCAGTTAACTCAGAGAAATTTCTTAAAAGGAAGCAAAATGACAGATGATAGATAATAGACAGATGATAGATAGATAGATAGATAGATAGATAGATAGATAGACAGATGACATGAGGAACAGCAATCTCTTTTTCAATAGTAATTAAAATATATTTTAAGGAAATCCTACAGCTAGACCTGGTGGCCTCACAAATGACCATACTAAACATTTAAATAAAAATTAACACCAGTACTTAAGCTTTTCAGAAACATTCATGAGGAAGAAAACCACCAAAATGCATGTTAAAGAAACTTACTGGTCAATCTCTCTTCTTAGCACACAGGAAACAGTCTTTAAGTTCTACTAGCAAACTTAATTCATCAGGATAGTGAAACAAACCTGCCCTGTGACCAATGGGACTCATCTCTGTGGCCCAAAGCTGACTTAGTACATGGAAATCAGCACATTAAACATGCTATAGTAACACATGAAGGACCAACAGCGTATGACCATCTCAATAGATGCAGAAAATTGTCTGATGATATTGAACATTTTTTGCTGAGAATACCATTGATTATTTGTAGAGAGAATGTACTTCAGTACAACAAAGATCACAAATGAGGACCCTCTGGATAACATCATAGTCAAAAGTGACAAATGAAAACATTTTTTTTCCTAAGATCAAGAACAAGCTTAGGTTCTCACTCTTGTAATATTGACACAACATAGTATGGAAAATTTTCATCAGAGTAGTCAATCAAGAAAGGCAATAAATAAACAGCAACAACAAAAATGGTGTCCAAATGTGTAAGGAACATGCTAAATTCTCATTTATAGATGACATAATTTTGTATATAGAAATCCCTAAGACTTCCATACACCAAATTAAAGATCTATCACTTACAAATAGGTGAAGTAAAGTAATAGGGTAGAAAAGCCACATGTGAAAAATCAATCAGGTACTTCTACACATTTGCAACAAATTATATATAAAAAGAAATTTAGGAAAAAAAATTGGATTTATAGTAGCATTCCAAAAAATAATACACTTAGCAATAAATTTATCTAAGGGGAAAAGAAATACATAAACAGAGGTCTATAAAATGTAGATTAAAGAAATTGAAAGCAACAAAGAAGTAGAATGATGTATTCATGGATTAGGAAAGTTTATATTGTTTTTTATTAAAATTAAAAATAGTTAGTATGTCCTTTTTACCCAAAAGGGTCTACAAGTCCTACAAAATTTTTATGATAATTCCAAGGTTATGCTTCATTAAGACAGAGAAAGACCCTAAAATTTGCATAAAGCCACACAAGGCTTCCAATAGGCGAAGTAATGTTGAACAAAAATAACAAAGTTGGGGGCCCGGCGGAATGGCTCAGTGGTCTAAAGTGCCTGTTTGGAGAAGCTTGGGCGGCTTCAGGGACCGCGGTTCGATCCCCAGCACCACATGCTGCGCCAGCCCTGCCCTCCGGGCTGGCTGAGCCGGCCAAGAAAATGAGTGAATAAACAAACAAGGGTTCTGAAATAAGAAAAAAAATAATAATTAAAAAAAAAAAATAACAAAGTTGGAAGATCGCCATCCCTTACTTTAAAATGTACTGCAGGGTTCCACTGAATGAAATATCCTAGTATTGTCATAAAGACACATGCACATAGTAATAGAACAGATGACCCACAACAAGCACATCCTCTTCTATTAGTTGATTTTTGACAGGGGTGTCAAGAACATACAGTAGAATGGATGCCTCTATGAGTTGGATCAGAGCAATTGGACACCTCCCTGCAGGGGAGCGAGTGTAGTGCACTCTTCTCCTACATTGTAATAAATATCAATTAAAATGAATGAATGTCTCAGTCAACCAGAAGGAAAACTAAGGCAAAAGTTCACGGCATTGGCCTAGGAAATTGCTCTTTTGGAATAATCCAAAAAAGCATGGAAAGCAAAGTAAAATTAGCAAACTGGGATTGAATCGGAATAAAAAGCTTCTAAATAGCCAAGAACATGATCAATACAATGGGAAGGAAACTTATGAACGGAAAAATATATTTGTAAAGCTACAATGTAATAAGGAGCTCATGCACGCAGAAGGAATCCAGAACACAGAAGAGAAACTAATTCATGGGAAAGACGGGCAAGGCACCTGACATTTCCCTGAATAAGACAAAGAAGAGCCAAAACGTAATTTCAAATATAAAACATCACTCATAAGAGAAATAGAAACCCATACCACAATGGAGTATCTCTGTATACCTGTTAGATGCTACTGTCACTGCTACGAGAGTTAAGAAATGTTGGTAAAGCATGCAGAGGAGGAAACCCTGTCCTGCACCAGAATGTGAACTGATAAATTGTGAAAAAGAATAGGCAAGTTCTTCACAAAAATAAATACAGAATCACATATGATCCTGTAATTCCATTTCTGTAACTGAAATCAAAGGAATTCCAATAGCTATCATGCATTCCATGCTCTTTGGAGCATTAATTATGCTATTCCCGATGAGGGAACAAGTATATTGACTCTGAAATGTCCGCACAAGGTAGGCATAGAGCAGGACGGAGAGGGGGGCAAGAGGACAAACTTTGGGGCCAGGGATGTAGCTCAGCAGCACAGGGCCTGGCTGGCAAGTGCGGGATTCTGAGTTTGATTCCCATACCAAAAAAGAAAGAAAAGAAGAAAATGCCAACATTCACTTGCAAGATGAGGCTCAGGAGTGGAAGTACAGCATAATGGCTGCAGCTGATAAGAACCTATTATTCACTTGAAATTCCATAGCGAGCAGATCTCTAACTACACTTACCAAATACACAGACAAAACAGCAGACAATGCCATCTGTAGATAAGGACAAATGCTTTGAGTCCTTCCCACAGTAGTCACTGCCTGATCCGTGCCAGCATCGGAATTAATCTACATAACTACATTATTGTGTCTATGCAAATTAAAAGCTCCAAAAAACTTACAAAATCCCACCAGCAGGGGTTGAACATCTCCAACTAGCCTTCAGCAGCTGGTTTAAATTTAGAAATTAAGGTTCTCTTGTTCTTAGCTTCCCCCATGAAAGGTTGCCCTCTGCCAAGTGTCACTCTGCCTTGTAGCCAACTAAATATGGACTGAAACCTTCAGTAACTGTGAGCTAAATAAACCTTTACTTCCCTCATTTTTAGTGTTGAGTATTTGTCCTAGAAACTAGAAGAGAGTAACTAAGATAGAATTTGGTACAACAAGAGTGGAGTCAGTACTGTGACTAAACCTGACCATGTGGATCATGAGTGTTTGGAAATGGCTTATGGGAAAAGATAGGAAAGGTTTGGAAATGTTGCCTACTTGTGAAGAGCTGGAACAGCTTAGGCTCTTCTGTAGGGAAGATTCTGTTCAGAGCTCAGGAGACCAGAAGGCTGATAGGAAGCTGGTCTCTAAGGCCAGGATGGGGAGGTTTCTGCTGAGGAGTGTGCTGGTTGTTTACTCTGGATCATTTGTGTTTTGACTCAGAAGAGAAATTGTTTGCATTTTGCTCATGCCCAGAGACTTTGTCTAAAACTGAGATTTAGCATGGTAGACTGATGAATCTTTCAAAAGATATTTCAAAGCAGCCAAATATTGGGAAAGTGGCATGGCTATTACTGGGGGCTTTTAGTCAAGTTTATGTTGAGAATAAAGAGCAAGGAGCCCAGCAAGATGGTTCAAAATATGAATTTGGCCAGAAAGGAAGCACCAATAAAACTGGACTGCAAAGATAAAGCTGAGAGGATCTCCATTTCTGAGAAGGAACGGGAGAGTGGAAAAGATGGCCTGAGTGCCTCAAAATTGCAAAGGTCAGGGACTTTGCTTTGAGGAGAAAGCCGCTGAGCCCTTTGTTCCAGAAAGGCAGTGACAGTGACTGCACCAGGTTCCAGAATGGTGCTGGCATGGACAATTTATTCCTTGGAGTCAGATTCAGAGTTCTCAGCCATCCATGCACTCAACCCCTACAGCCAAGAGAAAGGAAAGCCTGGCTACTGCTCCATATGGCAGCAGACCTTGGCACCATCCATGTGGGAGTGGTTTTAGGCACATTGAGAATGCAAGAATTCTGAGGTTAAGAAGGCTTCCACCTCAATTTCAGAAGGCCTGGGAGGCCAGGCAGTGTGACCTTGAGAGTGCAGTATGTAAAACTGAGAAGCCTATTCGGTGGAAACCTCAGAAGTCTGGAAAAGCCAGGAATGTGGGTCATGCAAAGAGGGAGCAAAACCAGCCTGAGAGAGAAGCCATGGGAGCTACAACCATCAAGAGTGCTGTTGGGGCAGAGCTGCATGGAGCTTACTATTTGCTACAGAGTGCTTCAGATGTTCTACAAGGACCTACAGGATTGAATATTAGCCCTTCTGGATTTTGCACTTGGGTTGGTCCCAATGCTTTATATCCTGCTGTGTGTACCTTTTGGAATGGTAATGTTTGTTTTGTGCCTTTGAATGTTAAATATGTTTAAATATTTCATTTGTATAGAGGCTCATAGATACTTGGGACTTGGACTTTTCAGGATTGCTGAAACTCTTGGGACTTTGATAACTCTTAGAGATGGACTAAAATATCTTTTGCATAAAAGGATGTGCATGATCTTTGGGGCCCAGGGGTGGAATGTTATGGTTTGTGTATAGGTGTCCCGCAAAAGCCTCATGCAGCCATGGGGCAGCTCCTGGAATTAGTAATTGATTATTGTGGAAATGGGTGCTGCATCTGCCCTGGGGCAAGCAATTTGCATTTCAATGTAAGGAAGGAAGAGAAGTTAGCTGCTTGAGCTGCTGCTACCTTTCTCTGATCTCTTGCTCTTCCTGCTGCTATGGAAGGTTGTTTTCTCCCATGTGCCACTCTGCCTTGGAGCCAGCTGTATATGCACTAAAACCTCCATGAACTTTGAGCTAAACAAACCTTTCCTTCTCTCAAAAAGTAAAATAAAATAAAATAAACTTATAAAATAAAATCTAGGGTAAGACTTAAGTTTTGTTTTAAAAAAAATCTGGAAGATACCAGTAATACTATTCAGGAAGCTTTCTTCATGAGGACTAATTCAATCCTCATGAGAATTTCCAGAAACAGTTACTGGTGTTTAGTAATGCAAGTGTCAAGCCAGTTACATACAGCACAACCTCTGAGACCTCTCAGCATTCGTCATCAATAATCACTGCCACCAGTGTTCAGCTGGTAAAGTTCCCCTCATAACCAAGGCACAAATGTATGTTTTTACAGAGTCTCCCTCCAAGGATCACTACGAGTCTGACCTGGGTAGTAAGAACCTGTAAACTCTGTACTAAATTCATTTCTTTAAAAAAAAATCCCTCCAAATGTCACTTCTCCCAGTACTTATTAAGTAAATATTGTTAAGTAAGTAAAACAATAACAACAACATCAAAAATACAATAGCTCTTCTACAAGTTGATGAAGTCACTGGTGTCTGTGTTTTGAAGCAATTAGACCACACCTGGTTTGGTGAGTCCCTTGAATGATCGATGACATTCTGAAGTATTGCTTTTCATTCTCCTTAGACTAAGCAATGGGGACCTAGAAATCTCCCTATAAGCATGGAGGCAAAACCACACCTGGGCCAAGCAAAGTCAGGCACCACAAACACAGAAGGGCATCCTCACGGTCTCCAGGCTTACACATAGATCCAGGGTTCCACAGTTTTCACCAATGACCAATAAAAAGATTTCTTTCATTTTGCTAATTGTGACAGTATCTCTTGTTTATTAACAATGATATAACGAGTTGACCATTAGCCGCTCTGCTGGAGTGAGCTTCCTGATTAGAATGCCAGTGTGAATTCCTGGTTAATCAAATGCTTGCCCTACAGTACAGTGGAACCCATTCATGTTGAAACATCGCAGTGTTTAGCTCAAGGATTCCCAGTTAAATTATAGACATAAGAAAAACAAAACTACTTTTTAAAAGCAGCTATTTATTCATTTGTACATAGCTAACTCATGCGTGGGAACAGGTTATATGAGGCATACAAAGGGACAGAGATGTTTTAAATTGATGATGTCAAAATGGGGGCACCGAAAGGAGGTGGGGGACGCATAATTAAGAAGACACTGAGAGCTGTACATGGGCGTATTCGATCCATGACAGTTGATGTTCAGCCGTCAGGGGAAGGAAGGCGCAAAAAAAAGAAAATGGAGTTCCGGTCTTGAGGAACGCGGCCCAGGTCACGCTTGCAGGTGCAGAGGAGACTGCGCCCATCCAGCCCGGCTGACAGAGGACAGATTCGTTGGATCTTTGGAGCAGGTGGAGCAGAGCATCCCCAGAGCTTTCACCTGCAGCGTGTCCTCAGTGGCACCCACACGTCGGAGCACACCTTCCACCATCACTGGCCAGGTCTGCCCAAGGTGGGACAAACCCACACATCAGTGTATCGGCTGTCCTCAGGAGCCATTAGCCCGTCTTCATAAAAAGTCAGGACAGCACCACATAGTCAGCTTATCCTAAGAACAGCCCCTGAAAGGGCTTTAGTTCCTTCTAAAACATTCCTGGGGATGAAAAATGTATTAAGAATTCATTGAAAAGCACCCATATGACTTAAGGATCCGGTATACATCTATGTTGTAACTAATAGCATAGATATAATAAGAAAAAAATTAGAAAGGGGAAAAAGACAAAATTATGCAAGCTACACGTTTCTCACTGGTGCCCCGTTTCTTCTTTATTCTCTCCGATGCTGAGTTCAGTCCCGCCCACCCACACCCCAAGTGCAGATGGTGTTTCAGGTATGCGTCTTCTCTCTCTTCTCTCTCACGAGCATCCTGCAGACGATCCCTGGACTTTACAGAGGACTCTGTTTGCGGAGTGTCGACACCAGAGTCGGCGGAAGCCCAGGGTTTGTGGCAAAAGAAGAGGCTGGAGAAGGAGGCTGAGGAAGACTCCCTTGACTTGCAGCTTAAGGCTGGCTCTAACGTTTGGAAAATCTGGGCCAAAGGCCCTTTACGTACTCCTGCCTATCCGCAACGGCAGGTAGGCAGACGCAAACGATGGCCTCCGCTCTGTGTGTAAGCATTCTTAGTTTTGCTATCACAGCAGGAATCAGAAAAACTGGAAAGCCGCCGTTTACCCTAAGCAAATACACACTTTCCAGTTTATGGACTCTTCGGCCTTTCACTGAGTTCTCTTTCCCAATTCCAGAGACGACCGTAACATCAGAAGCCAGTATTAATATGTTACTTCGTTTTATATTTTGTAATATTTCAAACTATTTCTATACTCCCAGGATAGAATAAAAATGTAGTTTTCATAAGACTTTGTGCAGAAAGTATACCATATTTATTTAATATACATTTCATACTTGTAGGACAAAAGTTTAAGAATAGTTTGTTAGCCATGTTTAAAAATAAATATAATACTAAGGCTCTATTTGGAATGCTTACATCTTTTAAACCTAAAATAGGTATTTTTCACCTCATAAGAAGAAAACTATATCAGCATACTAAAATCAGAATATAACCTTATTTGTCTATGATCTTACAAAGGCCAGAATGTAAACATCTTATAGACTCCTAAGCCACACATAAGTAACTTGCTTCAGAGAGCACAGAGTTTTGCAATGTATCTGGTGTCCCGACATGTCACTTCACCGTTGAGCGCTCCCACCCAGCGGAAGCCAGGCACATGGCTGTGGAAAACGAAACATCGGTAAAATCACACTTTCTAGCAGAAGCACCCGCGTGCTCCCTGTGCGCTCTTAGCCTGTGCATGAAGAAACACCCTGGAAGGAGACTCCATAAAGGTCAGCGTCACCACCCCCTGCAGACACCTCTTGCTGGCTTGGAATGAGGCATGGACTAACGTGGTGTCCTGTTTGCCCTGTCTAGCCTGTCTTACCTAATAGAAGTCCACAGATGGAATGCTGCTCTCATTTTAAAATTCCTCATGGCCCCCACGGCCCTGAAGCACCAGCCCCTATGCACCAGAGAAGGCATGACAAGCAGGACTTTGGAGCCCAGACACCAAGCACAGCTGCTCATGTTTACCTGCTTCCTGTTAAAGCTTCTATTACTTTCTAGCTAGTTCTCCCCTGCCTCAAATGGAAGCAAAGGAAAAGAAGTAATGAAGAAGAAAAAAGGAAAAGTAAAGAAGAAAAGAAAACATACCACGTTCCCAGAGTGGGCCCTCTCTCTCCTGCTGTAGCCCGAGTACTGTGCTGAGCCTCACGCCTTCTGCATGCATTTGATAAGGACCATGAAATACGTGGGCTACAATGCCTTGCGATACATGTCAGAGGTTTAAAGATGCACTTTTCTTCCCCCAAACAAGTGCAGTTGTTATGATTTCATAAGATTTCTTTAAGAATTTCTCCAGATAGTTTAGGAGAAGCCTATAAATTTCTATTCAGCACATTTATTTATACCAAAGAAAATATGTAGGATGGAGTATAATGGTCATTTAATTTTTATAAAATGACTCTCCTCTAGAAGTCATCTATGTGGCCCATGAGAAATCAACATCCTATTCATGTAATTGAGGGATGCGTTTTTTGGGATCTTTTGATAAGCAGACAATGGGTGCCAACTCCGCTCAGAGCCTGCTGCCGCCTATAATCAGGAGGTAAGGGGGGGCCCAATAGGTCCCAGGGGCAGACTCATCTCTACAAGGGGAACGACAACCCAAAGGCTGGGAAGGTGCTATGCTTTGTGTCTGGGTGTGCCCTCAGAGCCACATGCAGCCATGGGGGTGGGGTGGAGGCCTCTGAAAAGGCCACTGAATCTAGAATTCATGATTCCTTGGTTGTCTAGTGCCGCGATTGGTGGTGTGAGTGCTACAGCCGCCCTGGGAGCAGCCTGTGTACAAGGTGAGACAGGGAAAGAGCCTGGCTCTCACTGCTCCTGCCATTTGCTCCTGCTGCTTGGCTGTTTTCTGTTGCCATGAACCACAGCTCTCTGCCCCGTGCCTCCCTGCCTTGGAGCCTGTTGAGTAGGGACCAAAACCTCCACACGCTGTGAGCCGAATACATCTTTCCTTCCTCTATTCTGGCATCTGGCATTTTGACTTAGGAATGAGAACCATCACCAAGACAAAGGGTGGCTGTGAGCCACCAAAGCCCGCAGAGAACTCTTCTCCTTTCTATCCTCAGCCTCCATAGCAGCATCCTGGGGCTGTAAGGCAGTTGGCAAGCCATGACTTCAGTGGGCTGAAAGGGTGAGGTTCAGGGCTGACTGCGCATGGCATTGCAACTATAGACAACAAAAGGCATATGACATACTGCAGTGGAAGTGATATGAAAGGAAGGCGATTCCTAATTTTCCTTCTGCAAATAAGAGATGGACACAGAGACTGCAAACAGACATGTAGTCAGTGTAAGTGGCAGGACTTCTTCACGACGGAAGTTCTTTCCTTCTTCCCCTTTCAGTCTTTTGAGTGGGTTCTCTCCACCAAGACCCATTGCATCCTGTGCTTTTCAGCTTTTCCCTGCTGGATACATCAGAGATGGTTCAGAATGTCTTTTTGGTACTGTCATTACCTGGCACAATGACACACTACGGCATGCCTCCCCAGCAAGGTGGGAGCTTGAGGTGGGAGAACTGCAGGTTCAAGTCCCACCTGGGTAGCTGAGCAAGACTGTGGTAGTACATAAAGCTAAACCAAGGCTACATAAAGTGGACCGCGGATTTAGCTCAGTGGTACAGCACCCCTGACGCCAGCCCTCTCTAGTACAAATGTAGGTGTGCAAATGCACACATGAATTTGTCACTATGATACATTCTGTTAATGGCTCACCAGGAGTTTCACTTTTACCGGCTTTCTGTACACTAACAAAAATTGAGGTCTTAGCTAATCACTGTTGTTCTGTAGCCCCAAACCTGTATTTGCTAACTTTCTCATAACTTTCTGACATAAGGCAGTCAGAACCAAACATCTTGTAATTCTCCACACACCATCTTTCTCTGAACCATTTTCTTCATTTTTTGATCCAGTAAGCCAAAGAGAGAAGAAAGCATCCCTAATGAAGGACCTAAGTTCCTAGTGACTCTGCCATTTCGTTGTGGAGAGTGCCACCCTGGAAGTTTCTTCAACTGTGGGGAATGAGGGCAACCATATACCTTCCCTGCATTTCTTTTGAAAACTTGAAGAAATTTTTCCTACAGTTTTCTGGCACGATTGTTATTCCCTGTGGCTCTCCAAATACAACTGGAAGTAGTTCTCTATCAACATCTGCCAGTTTCCTCCCAATCCTGGGATGAGATTTGTCTACCCTCGAGGCTTGAAGCAATTTAAAGCAGCCAGGTACTTTACTCTACCACCAATCGGGCTTCCATCCCTGTAACCATAGTTGCTTTACCCCATCTAGTGTAAAGATCATTCTTCTTGATAGAAAAGAGAGAAAGCACATAGGAGCTGAATGGTTTTCTGTTTTTTTTTTGTTTTTTTTTTGTTTTTTTTCTCTGTCGTCTGATTTCTCACCATCTGGCCTACACAGTCGGGCTTATCCTTCCTTTTTTCTTCCTTGACATGAAAAGGGGATTTTATGACTTGTGCTGAAAATGAATTAAAAACTATTGGGCATCTACCAAAGTAAGCTGAAAAGCAAAGATTGGGTCTAAGGAAGTGTAGTGAGAATAGGACTAATTGCTGGATCAAATTTGCAAAGAATAAAGAAATAGGCAAGAGGCAAGGAAACAAAATACTCATGGAATAATTAAAGATCAGTGCTGACATAGCCATAAAACAGAAAATTGATGTTCTTACCAAAGCATGTTTTTTTTTTCAGTTAATGACAATTCACCGCGCTGTATTATTTATCACAGCTTTTTAATGTCAGTTGCATTTCTGTTTTTTGTTTTGATTTTTCTTTTTTTTTTTCTTTTTTTTGAAAAACAACAGTTAAAGATAGACCAAAGAGACAGATGGTTTACAACAAAGGTAAAACAACAAGAACTTGTGATAAACTTCTGAATCCATAGATCTGTAGAAATCCTTTGCAACTTATATCCATCTGTGCTCACCAGTGATTGTACTCAACAGGTTAAGAAAATTTCAGTTTGCATATACCTTTCATTTTACTTCTCTGAAAATGTAAGTATGTTTGAACTTTCAAATCCCCCCTAGACATTGACATTTTTTCTTCTTATTAATACAACAAATTGCTCCACCGGAGACCCAATTTGTTACTCAACAGTTTCCCTAAATATTAAAAGCAGGCTTGAGATATGACAGAGTGGAAAACTAGTTCTGATTAAGCAGTCAACAATTAAGGTCACACGGAGCGAACTCTGCCAGGTAGCGTTCTGGGGCATTCGCTGTTGTGCGCACCACACCCCAAGGGAGATGGCAGGAAACACACCAGGCATCCAATGTCATCATTGCCCTCATAGAACTCAGGGCTCTCCATTCTCCTGTTGGTCTGAAAATATATGAGATGAGGTCTACACATTCTGACATTAAAAGGCAGAGTGAGATACCGGGCCAAAGGCCTCCTAGATGAACGCCTCCTTAAACTCTCTCAAGCCTTGTAGCTGCAGAACAGTAACACAGGAGAAGAAAGAATTGGAGTTGGTAAACCAAGAAAGGGGAACTGCAGTGACTCCAAATGCTTTTACCTATAACCAATTAATAGTATTGAAAGAATTCCATGTCACAGTCACTGCTATGGACGTCCACAAACATTATCTATTAGGTTTCAAAAACAAACTTGTCAGGTAGGATTGTGACCTCCGTTTCATAGAATAAGGAATCAAAGGATATTAAGCAACTTCCCAGCAGTCACATAGCTGCAGAGCAATAGGGACCCAGAATAGCAATTTCTTTTGCATTAAAGGGCTGGGTCTGTGACTTATTCTATGCTAGACAGCAGAGAAAGGAGAAGGAGGGAAGGAGGTCAGAATTCCAGGCTTCGTCCCTAAAGCCCCAGTCTGCAGCAAATGTCTGGCAGCTTTTCCCATTGTCATCTAGTTGAGTTATGTATTTCTTTGTGTACAGTGATATGTTGATGTGATGGCATGCCATGCAAATGAACCACCTTCACTGAGGACAATAACGTCACTCCTTAGCCTGTGGAGTTTCGAAGCTCTTTTTCTGTCCCACCCTGTTAGCAGCCATGTTAGGTCACCCCTGTAGAAAACAAGTACAATTTTATCTTAAAAATCAAATTAATAAATCTAATGAACATGAGAAAAGCTGATATTAGAGAATATTTTGAATAGCAAAATACAGATGCAACTCTCCCAAGATAGAAGATTGAAATTGTAATCAAAGAAATATCCATTTAAATGCACTATGATTAATGGGGGAAAATCCATTGTTTGTATATTGCATTAGCATTTGGAGCTACAGAGATCAATACAGGAATCGATGGCTTAGCTGCGATTCCTTCCCTCTCACTGATCCTTACCTGGCTGTGAGAGTTTCTATGTAACTGAGAAGTTCAGCTAAGCTTCATTGTAGAGCAAAAATACCCTGAAAGTCATTTTCTTTAGTTAATTTGTAAAGACTATTGGCATCAGGCAGTATTGAGAGCAGCCTATCAAATCTGCTAACAAATGCACAGCATGGAGTGCTAGATAAAAAGAAATCACTTGACTTTTAGAAGTCATTTGCTATCATTTTCCCATTCTCCTTGAGTTAAGTGGAGATTTTGCAGCCACAATTACACAAGGAAAGCATTGCATGAAAACCCTAAAAAAAATAGTTTGGTTTTTTTTTTTTTTTTTTTTTTTCCAGCTCATTCTGCCTTGGGGGTGGGCTGGTGCAGCATGTGGTGCTGGGGATCGAAACTGCAGTCCCTGCAATTGCCTAAGCTTGCCTAAGCAGGTGCATTAGACCACTAAGCCATATCTCCAGCCTTGTTTTTCTTAATGTGTATGGCACAGGGTCTCACTGTGCAGCTAGGACTCATAGCGATCTTCCTGTTTTCATCCTCCCCAGCCCTGGGGTTCCAGGTGTGCACCGCCACACCTAGACTTGGTGGCTGCTGGGTCAACCCACTTGGGGGCAGGCTTAGACCGCTGGGCCACCTTGCCGGCCCTAGGAAATAGTTTCTCACATCACCGTATACAACCTGTAGCTCACTCTAATACCAAAATATGATTCTTACTCGGTTTTGAGACAGGTCTCACTATGCAATCCAGGCAAAAATAACACAAAAATATCTATGTAAAATTACATATTTAAATGGTATAGCTACATAATAATGAAATATTTGCCTATTTGCCTAAAGGTCATTTATCTCTGTCTTGTAAATGTAATAAATAGGTAACAAGTACACAAATACTATATGATCTGTGGCTGCAAAACATGTGGTGTCAACTTAATTGAATTAAGAAATGCACCAGGATTTCCATAGTGCACTTCTGAGTTTGTCTGTGTGACTCAAAACCTTGGGTCCTGCATGTGGCCCGTGGCCCTTCATCTGAAGTGTCACCCCCTGGACAGCTCCTCAGCCACCATGTGGTAGATATTGTGCTCTGGTTGATAATTCTGCCATGTTCATGCCATCTTGAGACAACCAATCGTGTACTGAACTCCCTGACACTGTGACCAAATTGAACTTCTCTACTAAGCTGTGTCAGGAATTTAGTCTCAGTCAGAATGGGAATGATGACTAATGCATGCCTGAGCTAAATTAATTAGGTCATTGAACAAGCAAGAAGATTCTTAAAGAATTGCATAGCTGCTTAGTTGTCAAAAAATTCACTGTTAAATAATGAAACAATGTTGATGGGGAAGGCAGGGTCATTAAGTCACAGTTGTTATTTATTTTTTCATTGTATTCAAAGACAGAGCTTTAGTGCTTTCCTACTTCACTGGAAAAAATTTATTCTGGCTGACAATGAATAAACTACCTACAGAGTCAACTTAGTGGCTTTATTTGAGATAACAGTTGAATACAAGATACAGTGCTACGTGGTTAGTGGCGCAGATGAACCGTAGGTATGCTGTGTGCTAGCGCAGTTGTAGTAGAATTCCACACCATGAGTGGCTGAAACAGCATAAAGTCTATGTTTTCACATTCCTGAAAGCTAACCATCTGAGAACAAGGTTCTCAACAACCACACCCCCACACACACACCAGCTCGTGCCGCTGGCTGGCACCTGCCTTCCTTTTACTTATGTTCTTCCCTATGTGTGTACATGTACTTCGTTTCCTCTTATAAGTACACCAGTCTTCTCAGATTAGAGGTCATCTGAGTGACTTCACTTTAGCTTACAATTTCTCCTTTGAAACCACATTAATAATTTGACATACAGAAGGTTAGAGTTAAGTGGTGGGTGAACACAATTCAGCAAAGAATAAAGAATTTTTGCCTGTCAGAAAATGGGTAGTGAAAAATATTCTAAAACACAAACAACCTTAGGGCAAGATCCAAGGCTCACTTTAGCTCATTCTTGAATGCTCTGAGACTATAACAACATGAAAACGGGAATTTGGACTAAGAAATAAAGCTGTACAAGATGGCAAAAATACAAGATAAACAATTTTGGAAGCAAAATGACATGGTACAATTTTTGTTAGATGATAGGACAAAGAAAAATGTTTCATTATAACTTTTTCCTCTTCAAACATTACTGAACGAAGACATAGTCTTTCTAAACCAGTAATACAAAGCATACAGAGAGTATAATAATTAATAAAACATTAAAAACGGTACACATTTAGAAAACCAAGATAGAGGTATTCATCCATGGGTTCTATATTGTGCATTGCTGTCTTTAACGTAGTTGCTCAGATCACAGACAAAAACATTAAGCTTTCGAGAAAGCAAGCACCGATACTCAGTTATTTCCCCAATCTTGCCCAACTGTATCTGTTCCTGTGAGCAACAGATTTGATGCTAAAAATAGAGACTATAACAATCATTGTTAATTAGCTATTCCTGTTTTGGAAATCTGTAACGTATGTATTGTTGCATATTACCCCATTTCCCTCTTTTTTCTATTTGTTTGTGCTTCTGCTTTTACTCTTCAAGAGAAAATCAAGTTAATTTTTTTAAAAGGTAACAAAAAAGCGATGGAGTTATAGTAAAAATTCAAAATGGTGAGAAAACATGCAAAAGGTCTACATGATGAGAAAGTGCCTGAGCACAGATGGAGGTCGCAAACGTAGATGAATACAGTGAGAATGCGAGGGCACTGGGCACAGGCAGCGTCGTGTACAGCTGGTTTATGGTCTTTTAAATATAATCAATGTGTGTCTGATCAATGTATGTAGGTAAAATTTTAAACACCATTTGATCACTGATAGCAGATTATCAATATTATATATTGATATATATCAGTACATACATCAATATATATTGACATCGATATATACCAATAGCTATATCTATATCTATATCTATATCTATATCTATCTATCTGTATATATTCTGTAGTTTTCCAAGTTACATATCAGAGAGCAATAACAAGAATGAAATAATTGTCCACCATCTTCCAATACATCACTTATACTTGTGACATTTTTGAAAATAAACAGGGAGTGTGATAAGTGTCCATCAGTGATAAACCAGAAGACACAAGCAACAAAAGTCTGATAGCAGCTGCATTATTGTTTGAGAAACCTATATGCCAAGGAAGTATTCTGATGGCTCTTTGTTCTGAGTCATTTCCAAAATTTATGCGATAGAAGGCTATTTTAAATTATTTCCTGTAATGAAGTGCCAGTATCTGGGTCAAAAGAAATAAAGATGACATTTGGGAAATGACCCTTGGAACCCAGGGCCATGGTGTACAACGCGAGCAGCCGCAGGGTCACACCCAGAATGCCGTGCTTTAGACCTGTTGTATGAATGAGTAACTTTTCTAGCAATCAAATTCTGTTCTTTTTTGCCTATATTTAAAACAAATCCACAGGCGCAGTAAAGCACCCACACGAACTGTCGTATTTTTATTTTAGAGTGGGAAAACTCCGAGCTTGCATGAGATCATACTAAACCTGTGTTTACTTTAAGTTCTTCCTTTATGTATCTGGCAAATAAGCTCAATCTGCTTGCTGCCTGAAGCTTGTAAAAACTGAATATTGCTCAGTCAGATGATATTGAAAGTATGACAAAAGGACAACATCTTCTTTTTGTTCTAATATTTTTCCAAAGTGACATTAAATGTCTCTACTTCTGTCATGGCAATATTTAAGTCTGTGACATAAAATACTGGAGAGATAGAAATTCTATACTTTGTAAAACTTGCCACTACCTAATTAAGCAGAAAAGTTGAAGTTCAGTGAATTACGGAAATAGAATGGAAAACACATCAGACTGTACGCTAGGAAATAAAGATCTGGGCACAGAAACCCTTAGCGCTGCAGAAAATCAGCTCTGGCTTTTACAGTGAGGAGAGGCCCACCCCGGGCTTCCTGTGTCATCGTCCCCCTGAGCAAGCCCTGCCTGGGAAGCAGCGCCACAAAGGCGGAAAGCGCGCTCCACATCAGTTGGCATAGGACACTTGGCCACCTGCACCCTGGCCTTGCTCTAAATCCTGTGTGGGGGACCCTGAGATTAAAAGAGAGTTTCTGCCTGGCTCACTTCGGGAAGCTGTTCCTGTAGAGTCTACTTAAGCAAAGCCGACATCCGTTCTCCAGCCGCTGATCCAGCCGTTGACTGCAACCCAGGCTTGGTGTGCGGCTCTACCGGGAAGTGGAAGCTCGTGATGCGCCGGCGCCCACGTGTCTCAGCTGCTCCTTCGTCTTTTCATTCTGGGTTCTCCCTCCAGTAGGCGCGTCTGCATTTTCTCATAAAATGCCTCTCAATTGTGATGGGAGAGGAAAGGAATCTCGTTGTACATGCAAGCCATATTCCATGCAGGGAAAGGATTTTTGTTTTGCCTCACGGTAATGATACTAAGGTGTCTAGCTGGGTCTACATGGATAGCCTAGGCTTTGCAGAGGAAGGGGCTTGATCTTGTGTTAACCATTTGGTTCAATAGCTGGATGGATAACAACTTGAAAGCTGAGCTTTTGATTTAAAAGTATTTCTTCATGGAAGTTCCATTTTAAAAACTTCAGAATCTGTGAGCTTCATGTTTGATATTATAAAATGGCCTGGAACCTGGTGTCAGAGGATACATTTTTTTTTTTTTTTTTTTTTTTTTTTTTTTTTTTTTTTTTTTTTTTTTTTTTTTTTTTTGTATTGGGTCTCGCTAAGCAGCTCCAACTCCCAGTGATCTTCCTGTCTCAGCCTCCCCAGCACTGGGATTACAGGCATGTGCCACCACACCCAGTCTCAGTGGCTGGATCAGCGTGCCTGGGGGGGTGGGGCCAGCACAACCAGTGATGCTGGGGATCAAACCCTACCCGTGCACTTTCCTAAACAGGCACTTAGTCTGCTGAGCTATCTTGCCAGCCCATATAATATTTTCATATAGGAAAAGATGCTGACCTGAATACAAAATACATAGAAGTAATTTAATTGTCATTTATTATGCCATAGAATTCAATCAATTGAGAAATTCCATATGACTATTTATATTAAATACAATTATAGCAGCCAAATTCACTCTAGGTACAGGGCAAATGAGGAAATGCCCATAAAAGCATGAGAAGTTTCAGGATTCATATTTCCAAACACATTGATAGTCATGTTTTTTTCCCAATTTTATATATTTGGTACAGGGTCGCACTATGCAGATCAGACTTGTAGTGATCCTTCTGTCTCAGTCTGGCAGCATTAGGATTACAGGTGTGAGCAACCATGACCAGTCTGACAGTTGCATTTCCTTCTCTTTTTTTCCTTTTTAATTGTATTTGGTTGCTTCAAGGTCTCAACACACAGCTCAGTCATGGGGGTCCTCCTGTCTTCAGCTTCCCCAGTGCTGGGACTGCAGACATGCACTGTACCATGCCTGGGCTGGGTTGCTGGCTCAGCCCACTCTGGGGTAGGGCTGGCACAGCATCTGGTGCGGACGATCAAACTGCAGTCTCTGTGCTTGCCTAAGCCTGCCTCAGCAGGTGCTTTAGACCACTGAGCTACCTTGCTGTCCCCTGATAGTTGCATTTCTTAAGAAATACATTGAAGAAGCCATGCAAAAAAATCAAAAAGTCAAAACATGCCCTTTTGTTTGCCATGTTGTACTGATGCCAAGTTGCGTCTTGGTACAGTCGTCACATACTTTTCCTAAATCTGATAGAAGCTACAAAAATGATAATTGCCTTAATATTTTAGTAAGTTTTCACAGTTTTATGACAGCTTTGTAATGCTCTTCGAATATGATCCTAGCTTAAAAATCAATGGTCAAAACTTTCCTATAGAATTGCAAATTACTAGATTTTATGACTGGATTTAGGAAGGCAGAGCCTATCCACAAGACCATTTCTGCCTCATAAAATGTCTCATGTAGTTAAGTATAGCATATTTATGGGGAATTTATTATTATGGAAATGTAAATACATCAAGATGGTGCATGCAAATTGTACACAGATACTAAACAATGGCCAAGAAATTTATTGTTCTACTATATATCAAATGAATTTTGATGGAAAAAGCACTCATTTTGCTTTATTCTTTCTGTTAATATTTTTCATATATAGTGTAAGTGCTTTACAAAAATACTAAATTTTATTTGCACCGAAGTGTTCTTGGAGTTGATTAAACCAAATTTGTCTATGGAAAGCTGTGTGCCGGGGCTGATAGGTGTCACTGAATATTTTTAAATCAATATATTTTAGTTAAATACTAGATTTTTGGGGACTCCAAGTAGACTAATTTTGGGTGTGCAATTTTGATGGTCATATTCTATAATTATCGTGAGACAGCGATGATGCTAGAAGCATGAAATGTCATAGCAACTGATTCCGTCCAAGAAAAGCTGATGCATAGGAGCGCTTGCAAAATTACCCATGTGCATGTGAAGTACTAAGCTTGTCTGTAAATGTTCACTAATTATAAATTTGACATCCTATGACGATCCAGAATGAAAATCAATCATTGGCATATTTCTCTAATTATTGTGGAGGTGGCTACAACTACACTATAGTGGACATGACTTCTACTTGCCATCGTATTTGTTACTATGGTACAATTTTTTTGCAGTGAGTTACAAACCCTAGTATTTGAAAGGATGATCACAAATTCCACACATGAGCCGCCCTTTTAAGCACAGATTGTAAAGTCAGAGATTAAGAAGACGAGGTTCCAAAGACTGGTTGTAGTACAAGTACCTTGTGGACAGCAAGTTCTGCATAGCATCTTTCTCAGGGTAACCTGCAGGACCTCACCAGGTGAGAACCCGCCCTCCCAAGAGGCACACTCTCCTCGCCACACCACGGGTTCCTCTTGAGTCACTCTTTTTCCTCTTGTGGGGCTCTTTTACCCTTTTGTCTCAAAAGCGACCAGTAACTGCCTGAGGACCCTTGTTTATTGAGCTCTCAGCAGTGGGCCTATCAATGCCAAGAGGGTAATGGGGCACTTGCTGTAAGGGCGCTGGAGTGCAACTTATTATCAAAAGTGTTCTGAAGATAAAAGCAGAGAGGATCCTTTATGTCTTACTATCATTCTCCAGTGAGAAACTTTCAGTCAGGCCTGACTTTTCCTACACCCACCATGAGCCTATCCTATTGCCCGAGGGAGACTGAGTGTTCTGATGCTATTTCCTAATCCAACAGAAGGAAAATGTCAGCCATGCAGATGTGCTTATCAGGAGGAGGAAAGGGCTTCCATCACAGTGTGGAGGAAAGGGAGACTTGTAAGAACCTGGGAAAGAGTACACCGGGGACATAAATTCTACATGTAACAACAAGCATGAGAAAGCTTAGCATGCAGGAAAGCTTCCTTTCAAGATTATATTGTTCATTATTCCAAACATCCTAATCTTTGAGGGCTTAAGACAGTTCAGAATAAAAACATATCTTTAGGACTCCATCCTGCCTTTTCTCAGCCTTGCCTACAAAGTGATGGTGACACTGCCACAAAGCTCCCACGGCCGTGTTCCATGACAGAATAGCCCAGTTTAGGCAATTTTCATTTTCACAAAACATTTTTTATTGATGAAGTTCAGAGCCAGATACTAAGTCTCAAGCAATCACTTTTCCTGGATGAGTTTCAGGGCCTGGGGTGGTCCCTTTGTTACCAGCCACGGGGTCACATTCCAACCTACCCCACACCAACTTGTGCTCACAAGAATGTCAGTAAAAATGTTTGAGAAAAGTAAAGATCATCAAGTCACAGAATGAAAATTAATCCACCAGCCTCAGCCAGGCCTTTCTTCATCCTACTTTAGTCTGATATAATTTAAAAGCGTCACAGATAAAACTGAGTGCTCGCGGTCCCTGTGTTGTGCTCTTGGTCACTGTCATCCATTTCAGCCCTGGTTGCACTCGTGAGTGGGCCTCAGGAGGGCCACCGGCCTCCTGCAGACCACACCAGTCTGCCCTAAAGCTTCCGTGTCTACATAGCACTCGATGTTGCTTTTATCTCTAGCACGGAAAATGAGTTGCTTTGTCCTAAGACCTTTTGTTGCTCTTTGTTCATTCCTCTCTTGATGAAGAATTCTATGTCAAGCATAGGTGTACAAGCTCCTCTGTATATGGGCAGCAAGTTTGTCAAAAGAACTGAAGGAGGCTTTGGTGGAAAGATAACCAGGTGTGACATATTCCTACGTCACTCATCGCAGAGATGTGAGCGACCTACGCTCTCAGAGGCAGTGTGTGAGTCCTTCTTCATACATCTGTCATTATCTGAATTTTCCATTGTTTGACACCTAGTAATTACACATCACAGTCTTGCAGGTAAACCTTCAGTTATTTCAGTAAACAATAGTGTAAAATTGGGACAGGTTTAACAAAGGGGATCTCTGAACAATTTTCTTTCTAAGACCTTAATTTAAATTTTAGCAAGTTTACCAATATTTGTACTACAAGCCACTGAAAATGCTTTTACTATATTATTGCATTCAATTATTCCAGGCACACACAACGTGAACTCTCAGAGCACCAAGATATTTTTGTCTGTTCTATTGATTGTTCTATACCTAAGAATATAAAACAGTCCTATTTCAGTCTAGGCAACCATAAAATATTTGCTAAGTAAGTAAGTCAATAAACAAATTTTATAATTATTAGCATTTGGTAGCAGAAGTTTAAAGAATTAGACATTTTATTTTCCAAATATTTCTTAAAGATTTATTTAGAATCTCCCTATGCAGCTCAGATTCACAATGATCCTCTTGCCTCAGCCTCACCAGTGCTGGGATTACAGGCCCATGCTGCCAAGCCAGGTTTCAGTGGTTGGTACGGCATGCGGTACTTGGGATTGAACCCAGGTCCTTGTGCTTGCCAGGCTGGCACTTAGGACACTGAGGTATCTCCCCACCCCCTATTTTTCCCAAATACTATAGGCCTGATAGGAAATGTCAGAATTGGTACTCCTAGGCATACTTGACTTTCTTTACAAGCTTTTCTCTTTGTTGTTCATGTTCTGTAGAGATAAAACCCACTATTTCATGACTAATTCATGTGTAAATTTAGTAAGAATGATATGCACTATTTGAAAATGCATGATTTTATTTCTTAAAACTATGCTGGACAAATGTACATTTTTGTGGTGTATAACATGATCATTTGAATACATAGCTAGTTTTGTGGAATGCCTTTGTCAAATTGATCAATAGATGTCTCACCTCGTATGCGTACTTTTTATGGTGAGAACACTTGAAACCTATTCTCTCAGCAATTTTCAAATATAGCATGTAACCATGTAACACTGTTCACTGTAGTCCCAATGATGTAGACCTACCTCTTCAGCTTATTTCTCTTAACTGCAATTTTGAATCATCTTCCATTACATCTTCGGTCCCCCAACCTGCTGAGCTCCTGGTAGCCAACATTTACTTTCTCCTTGTATTGGTTTAACTTTTTAGAAGGATGTGATTCTTAGCTACATTTAAAAAACATATACATGAATTTTCCATATCACATTTTCTGGAGTCACTCTGGAAACACATGTTTTCAATGGTTCAAATTCCCCAGGGTGTTTCCAAAGCCCCTAAATGTGAATCAGTGCAGATCTACAAGCCCACGTGCAGGAATTCATGTGTGTAGATCCTTTCCCTGCACACAGCTGAGTAAGAGGAGGCTCACTTCATCCTCAGTCTCGAGGGGGCTGCCAAAGTTTGTGGGCAAGTGCTGCCTCGCTGTCACCCACCTGAAACTCCTCCAGCTTAAGTAAAATTTCTGGCACCTCAAAATGCTCAAGGGAGGGATGGCGAGATAGCTCATCAGACTAAGCACCTGCTTCAGCAAGTGCAGGGACCACAGTTCGATCCCTGGTCTCTCATGCCACCCCAGCCCTGCCTCTAGGTGGTGTTAAACTCATGCCCAAGTGTGCGTGTGGTGGCACACACTTGCCATCCAAGCACTGAGGACACTATGAGTCCGAGCTGCATAGTGGGATCCTGTACCAAATACTTAAACAAGCAAACAAAATGTTCAGGGGAAAGTCCTATGGTCAGCAAGTAAATAAAAGAGAGGACTGTAGGCCAAGAGAAAACATTCTCTGTAATGCCTTACCCAGTCTGTAAAACATTTTACAGTATTCACCACATTAAGAACTTTCATTCACATGAATTATACTGCTCAAATGCATGTTCTTAGTTGAGATACTGTCCCAAAATATCTAAATACAAATGAAATTATGAGAGTCACTATGTATATATTTTTTCTTTAATTGTATTTTTGTTGAAAATATTTGTCAGTATGTCTGGCTATTATCAATCATATGGTTTATTAATAATATATTCTTGGACTGGTTGTGCGGAGCCTGGACCAAGCCCAGCTTCTGGACTCGCCCCGTCAGACTGCCTCAGATCCAGGCACCATCTGGACTGGTTGCGCGGCATGTGGAGCAAACCCCTGCTCCTGGACTTCACGCATCACCCCTGAACTCCAGCCTGGACTCCTTTTTCATCCTGACTGGGCCAACCAGCAGACTCAGCCCTAGTCAACTTGCTGACTCATCAACAACGTGAGCTCAGATTCCACCCAGCTTCCTGACGAAAGCTCACATTGGCCAGGTAAGAACTCTCTCAGCCCAATACATCCCCCTAACTCGACAACTGCCCAAAGGCCGACTATACCCATATTTCCCACATGGCCACCCACTGTACACGCAAGGCTGACCATTGTCCCAACACACAGGGCCTAGCGGTAGCCAACCGGCTGAGCTCCTACTTAAGACAGATACCTCTGGAGGGGAACAAGCTTAGTGGATCCAGACCCAAATTTCCATAGGTTCTAACTGTATAAGTTCACCAAGGTGCAGAGATCACTGCTATAAAAATGACAAGGAGATAGAGCAAGGTCCAATGCCAGATCCCAAGTCCACACAAAACAAATACAGGAAACACTACCATGGAAGAAAATGGGAATCATACAGATGAAATTTCTGAATCAGTAGTAGCCGAGGTTGAAAGGCAAGTGCAGAATTGTATAGAGCAACTTAGATCAGAGATAGCATGTGAATTTAAAAAAGAAATGTATGAAAAAATAGACACTGAAGTGGAAAAACAACTGCAGAAACACATAGAAGAAACCAGAGCAGAAATAACCTATGAGGTTAAAAAAGACTTCTGTAAATCAATAGCATCTAGAGTAGGGGAGAACAGAGCAGAAATGATGTCTGAACTAGAGAGAGAAAGAATAACTATAGCGAGAGAATTCAGTACTACTAAAGAAGACATTGATAAAAAAAATATTACAGGAGAACAGAAAAATGATGGATTCCCTGAATGAGCAATACAGGAAAGAAATAGATTGCATGAAACAGTAGCAAAGAGATATACAAGAAAATAAAATCTCAATCACAAGCTGGCAAAACTGTATGAACCAAAGTGAAGATAGAATCTCAGATCTTGAAGACACGGTTGCAGCTAGTGAAAACATAAAAAAGAATCTCTTAAAAACAACTAGGATGCAGGAAAAAAACTAATTCAACATCTGCAAGATGATGCAAAAATGAGCAATGTGAGATTAATAGGAATCAACGAGAAAGAAGAAATCAATACAAAGGATATAAAAAGAATATGGGCAGAAATAATAGCAAAAAATCTTCCCAAATATGAAAAAACAATTGGACATACAGCTAGCTGAAACATAAGAACCCCAAATAACATCACGTGCAATAGACAAGATTCCATAAATTCAGCAGAAGAATAGTTTACTAAAAGCTGCTAGAGAAAAGAAGTAGTTCACATTTAAAGGAAAACTCATTAGAATAACAGCAGATTTCTCTTCACAAACCATGAAGTCAAGAAGAGCATGGAGCAGAGTGCTTCAAGGCCTCTATGAAAACAAATTTCAGCCCAGACTGCTATACCCTGCAAAACCATTTTAAGTATGAGGGAGAAGCAAAATACTTCCATGACAAGGAACAACTGAAGACATTCATGACATCAAAACCAACCCTAAACAGCATACTAAAAAATATTTCAGAGAGGGACCAATACTACTCAAACTCAAGAAATGAGAACAGAAAGATCCCACCAAGCAGGCTACTCAATTAAATACAGGAGAAAAAGAGGTAAACAGTATTAGGTAAACTTCATGTCAATCATAGGTCAACATATTTCAATTATAACCATCAATGTAAATGGACTCAATTCACCAATTAAAAAAAATAGATTGGCAGAGTGGATAAGGAAGCAAAATCCAACAATATGCTGTCTACAAGAAACCCACTTAACTCATAAAGAAACTCATAGGTTAAAAGTTAAAGCATGGAAAATAATACTACATTCTCCAGCACCTCAAAAACAAAGCAGGGGTAGCAATCCTGTTTGCAGACAGTCTAAACTTTAAATCAAGACTGACCAAACGAAATAAAGAAGGCCACTACGTATTGGTTAGGGGAAAACGTCAAGATGAAGAGGTGACACTCATAAATATGTATGCATCCAACACAGGAGCAGCAAGTTATATAAAGCAAAACTTAATTGACATGAAAAATCTAATATCTAATACCACAATCTTGACAGGAGAACTCAACACCCCCTTATCCGAAAAAGTTAGGTCAAGCAGACAAAAACATAGCAAAGAAGCAGAACTGAACCAGAACCTGAAACAACTGGAATTAGTGGACATACACAAAGTGTTCCACCCAACCACTTCTTAATACACATTGTTTTCAGCTGCAAATGGGACATTTTCTAACATAGACCATATATTAGTCCATAGGTCATGCTTAATTATATGCGAGAAAACAAATTATCCCATGCATATTATCTGACCACAGTGCAATGAACTTGGAAATAAAGGACAACAGAAACCATAAGAACCCCAGAAATACATGGAAATTAAACAACACTATTCTCAACAACCAGTGGGTTACAAATGAAGTGAAACAAATTAAACACTATCTTGAATTTAATGAAAATTCAAACAAGACCTATAGGAATCTATGGGACACAATGAAAGCAGTTCTTAGAGGGAAATTTATAGCTCTGAACTCACACATTAAGAAAATAGAAAGGGAACTAATAAATACTCTCCTAGTACACCTCAATCCACTAGAAATAGAAGAGCAAACAAAATCCAAAGCTCAAAGATGGGAGGAAATTATAAAGATTAGAGCAGAAATTAATTCAATTGAGACAAAGAAAAAAATACAAAGAATTAATGAATCCAAAAGCTGGTTCTTTGAAAGCTTAAATAAAATTGATAAGCCCTTAGCTAACCTAATCAAAAAGAGGAAAGAAAAGACTCAAATTCAAGCAATAAGGAATGAAAAGAGTAAAATTACGACAGACACAGCAAAGATTCAGAGGATCGTAAATAAATACTTTGAGAATCTTTAATCTCACAAAATTGAAGACACAGATGAAATGGACAGATACCTAGAAAAGTACAAATTACCCAAACTCAATCAAGAAGATATAACAACTCTCAATAACCCAATAACAGTCAATGAAATACAAATTTGCTTCTGAAAATTAATCTTTAGTTCAGAGCTGAATATTGTTTTCACACATAAAATTTATACTATGTAATAAATAGATAAGGTAGGTATATTCCTTATGATTTTCAAGAAAGAACTTACTGTGCTTAGGTTTAGAGTTCTACTTGTATAGCAGAAATCAAAATAACCCAAATATGCCTTAGGAAAATATATGTTTTTGACTTTTGTATCATGCGAGGTTTGGTGATCACATAAACACAATCGGAAAGCACCAACGACAGATTTATTTTTAGAATTGCAGTAGCTGCATAAATGGTGTTCAGGATAGAGACACCCTTACTTCAGAAGCCTGTGGTCAAGGCTGAACAATTTCATCCCCCTAAAACACTACACAGAGCAAACATATTACTACATGGGATTTCTTGCTATATTAATGATAAAACAATATCAAAGAACAAGAAAAAAATTATTTCTTACCTAAATGCGTGTACTTTCAGGATTCCTGTTTTTTGCCCTTATAAAAATCAAAATAGTTATTGTGATAACTGTCAAAACATTATGCCAGGAGTGGTGGCGCACACCTGTAATCCCAGCACTTGGGAGGCTGAGGCAGGAGGATCAGTGCTAGTTCAAGACCAGCCTGGGCTATGAAAGTGAGCTTAAGGCCAGCCTGAACTGCATAGTGAGACCCTGTCTCAAAAAGAAAAAAAACAAAAAACAGAAAACATTATTATTGACTTCTGAAAATCCAAGAAAAAGTTCAAAAAGTTCATAAGCATAATTTCCTCTAGGTAATTCACAATTCAAATTCTGTGTGAACTAGCTTCTCAGATGAGCTGATAAAAAGATGAACCAGAGGTCTGAATATAATCAACATTTCAGGTTATGTCAATGAAAAGGAAATACATGTTGATCAGTTATTTTAAAATTATCTCATTTGTGCAGAGTTATGATCTTTAGAAATATAGAAAATGTAGGAAGTAAATCTTTGTGTTCTCTTAAAATTTAATCTTAAATCTAAGATTCTTGAATATAACAAGTTAGATGGAACTACATCAGAATTTTTTTTAATTGTGATAAATATAAATGCAAAATTTATATTTTGGTAAAAAAAAAAAAAGTAATAGTCCAGTAATATCCATTTCTTTTAAAATGAAAAATATAAAAAATAAAAAGAACACACATACTTTATCTTGAGGTCAGGATTATGTTTTAAGAGAATCAAAACGTTTTATTTTATTGCAGTTGCAGTGCTGTAATCAAAATCATAAGTACCCTTCCGTGGTTCTGGCCTATCCAGGTGCTTTCACAGTGCCATGAAATTCAGTCCTAACCCACAAGTTGATCCTCTGAGCCCCACATCGAGCCCCAGCCCTGCCTGTCTCCCTGAGTCTTCGAAATAGCAGTGTCGGATTCCTACACTGATGACTAGATTATCCCGCTGTACCATGCTGTATCTCAAATCAATAAGAAATTTCCCATTGATACAAGCTTCTGAATGGAGGAAAAATTGCCTCAAAATAAGAGTAAAAGATATAATACCAGTTTATTAAAGCCAATAAAGACAGTCTATTTTCTCTTATGCTTTTCTGGTGGGTAGGAGCTTCTTTCCAAGATATAGCCCAAATTGTGGAATTTCAAAGGTCAGAATGCATGAGGTTCGCAATCCCCCAAGAGACCACATAATCACACTTGACTGCGCAAAAGTTCGTTAATAAAATCTTGTGTACATTAGTTAAAATGAGTTACGTTCACTACAACATCGTTTTGCAAAAGTTGCCAGTGTGATGCTGTAAATTATAAGATCCCAAGCGTACCAGACACCGCGAGGAAGTCGTCGATGCTCGTGATGTCGTCCACGGCCTCCGTGAGGACGTGCAGGTAGCTCTCCCATGCGCGCTTGTACATCTCCATGGTGTTCTTCACCACTTGGCTTTTGGGTCTGGCGGCCAGGGCAAGGGCGGCGTTAACAATCTGTGGAGATGTGGAACATTTACACAGTGAACTCTCTGAAAATAATGGCCGGTGTTCAGCTATCGGCTAGTCTTCCTTCAGCACGTTATTCAACATATAGTCACCCTTTTTTATTTTAAAAAGAGAGTACTAAACAGTGTTGAAACAGAGCAACTACAAGCAATACAGAATTTCACTTAACAACGTAAGATGAATTTCACAGCATTTGTTGTAATGCATAGTGTTGTCTTCCAGCTAGTTATTTTTATCACCAGATACATGCATGCAAAAGTGGAAGAAGAAAGAAAAAAAGAAAGAACAAAATATGTAAGAAATTAAGAGAAGAAATAATGGAGAAAAAGACACAAAACAAATTAAGCATTATGCGTTCCTTTCCAGCAGAAATCCACACTATAGCTGCCCAACCATCCTGCTTATAGTCATAGCTAAATCTCTTTCCTGCATGCACTCACCTATCCTTCTCCTCAACTCAGTAACTCTTGCCTTTTGAATAAGTTCACTGTGTTTTTACAGGGTGCACTGTACCCTTCAGATTCCATTTTCTCTTTCAGGTTCTCACATGAAGGAGACAATATGATATTTGCGCACACAGTCTGATTTACTTCACTTAAAAGTAACGATAAAACATCTATTTTCTCTTTGCTTTTCATAGTAATTTTATGTTCATCAGTAATTTAATTTAGAAGCTATTTATTAAATGTTATTTACGTCAAATACCAAAGGACTTCAGGATATACAAAGATAACTAGTGGAGCTTGAATATTACCCAATGAGAAAGGGTAGCACCAAACTGTAACTTCATTTCAGGTATTATAACTGACATAAGAACAAATATTAGTCAGGAGACAATAAGGAGCCCTGAGGTCACCTTCAATAGGTAGGTGATGGAAACTACTTGGGGAAGAGGTGCATTGTCGGTGGGTATCTGGATGCACATTGGATGAGGAGGTGGAGCACACCCAATCCGAAAGTCACTACACTAAGCGGTTTTATTTTTTTGATGGCTCTTAGATATTTCATTTATAATCTTTCACATATTTATTTTATATTTGAATATATATCAAGTATCTTTTATCTAACAAACACTTTGCCTAGATTTTTTTTTTTATGTGTTTAGTACAGGATGTACAGGATCTCACTATGCAGATAGGACTCATAGTGATCCTCCTCTTTTCAGCCTCCCAAGTGCTAGGATTACTGGTGCACTCCACCACACCTGTAGAGTTTTGGAGCCTGGCAATGAATAAGACACAAATAGGTATCACCACCTTCCTGGAGTGAATATTCCAGATGAGGAGAAAGGCAATGTTCAAGCCGAATAGAGGAATGTACAGCTTGTGAAATGGATGTGAGCAACTAAGGATGAGTCACAGGGTGTAAAAGAAGGCTAAGAATTAAGATGGCAGGGCAGGAGCAGACTTACACTTTTAGAAAGGCCTCACATTGAAGTTCATGTTTGAATACAATCATTGGTGAGAAAGAGTCCGGGGGCAGAGCTGTTGAGAGATTTAAGAAAGCACAGAAGTAGGAGCTTCTGGGAGAACGAGAAGGGGCTTCCCAGAGAACCTGGCTAGCCAAATAAGCCAGCAGGAGCCCTGAACCACCCTGCCGGACAGCGGCCCTAGATGGAAGGCAACGTGAGTCATACTGGCATTGTGGCACTTCCCTCGGAGCTACTAATTTCTTAGCGAACATAGAGATCGTTTGCCGAGATTGCAGGACTGAGAAAGAGTCTAAGCTGTGGTGGTGGAGGTAACAGAAAGGGGTCTCAGGACTTCCAAGTAATGAATGGAGGGCGGAGCTAGGTGTAAGGTTATTGCCTGAAATACCACCCAGCCCTTAGCAACTCTACAGAACTCAGTACTGCAGCACAAACAATGCTAGTGCAGGGTGGGTCACAGAGCATCGCACCTCCGCAGATGCTGCTGCTAGGTAGAGAGCCTGTGCGCACATGCTCTCTATAAACAACAGCCAAAGGTGCTCTCCGTGTGGTGGTCTTTCAAGTGGTTTTCCTTTTCTTCTTACAATCAGACTTTCTAGGATGATTTTTATCCTCAGAATAAATGAAGCTGTGCTCCAAAGAAAGATGATTAATTACTTTTCCAAAAGTAAAGGGGAAATGATTGCGTTGTCTTTTTAATAGTTTTTTAAAGAATACAAGATAGTTTAAAAGAAAAAAACATTAGAAATGACACAAAATTTCACTAAACAAAGTAATAGGAATTTAACAATGTTTGCTGTATTGCACGATGTTATCTTCAAATTAGTTGTTTAGCTCACTAGATGCAAGTGTGCAAAATTGGTTAAAACAACAACAACAACCAAAAAGTTATAAGAAATTAAAAAGGAAAAACTAGAAAGCAAAAGAAAAAAATTAAGCGTTAACTGGTCCTTTCAAAGACCAGCAGACATCAGCAGTAGTTGTCCAAATTATCCTGAGTAAGATGTATATATATCTTATTCTCTTCTTTCTTTTGTCCTTTTTCTCATCCTACTTCTTTCTTCCCGTTGAACAAATCCTTTCCCTTTCACAGTGTGTATTGTACCTTTCAGATTTTGGTTTCTCATTCAGATTCTCACGCTAGTGAGACAATAAATACTACGACTGCACAAGTGAAGCTGATCTATTTCACTTACTAAGCCAGTCTCTAGATGAATCTATTGCTACAAAAGCCTTGAATTTTCTTTTTCTATCTTTTTTCTTTTTTTCTTTCTTTTTTGTGTGTAACTGAGTCATTCTCCACTGTGTAGAAGTGCCATCTGTGTTTTATTGATTCATCAGCTGATGGGCATCTGAGTTGTTTCTGAGATTTAGCTATGCAAATTGTGCTGTTGTAAACATAGGTGCACATGTATCCTTGTGTTGTGCTGCCTTCAGTCCTTTTGGAAAAATACCCAGGATGGGACTAGCTGGCATGTATGGGACCTCCAATCCCAGCTTTCTGAGGAATCTCCACACTGATTTCCACAACAGGAAGTGGGCCCAGCCTGGTTCCAGTATCTTCAGAAAGGTCAGGCCAGCAAGTCAGAGTCAGGACAGTGGAGAGAAATAGGTGGGATTGTTCTCAAGAACGCAGGTGATGACAGGTGGTAGATGTCAACTATTCTATTGCAAGGGTTGACTTGGAAGTGCTTTCCACATAAAATACAAAGTGTAAAACAGAAATGTGTGTTTTTTTAAGCTCTATTCATTCACATTTTATTTATTCAGATGCTGTATAGTTCTATGAAGATGTCATCCTAGCTTCTGGCTCAAGGCTGCTACATCCTCATAAAGAAAGCAGACCACAAATAGGCAACTGTACGTGACCAGTGGTGCTGATGGGGCAGCATGAAGACCAGCTGGAGGCCTGGTCAAAGCAGGGTCCTGCGCTGCATCCTAGGAGTTGAAGATTGGGTCCATCTGGGGTAGAGCTTTGCTTCTGTAAGTGTTTCCACCCCTCTGGTCCGTTCAGAACTTCTGTGGAGCGCAGTGCTAAATCTCTGAGGTGAGGCCATCTCACAGGGCCCCAGACACATGGGAAAGCCACTCTCCTTCACAATGGGAGTTGTCCCAAAGAGTAGAAAGTGTACAATAAGGAGGCTAACTTTCTCAGAAGTGACACTGTTGATATGTGCCTGGAAGTCAGAGCAAGATAGGACCCAGCCCACGTCCTGGACAGCACAGAAGAAGAGGAGATAGTAACAGACCTGCACGAAAGCCGAAGATGAGAATGAAACACGAAGGAGACCGGAAAATACCTGTGGAGAGAGGATCACGGGGTAGCTGATCGATACTGCTAATCATAAGAGGAAACAGTGTAATAGTTAAGTTATTCAAACTCAGAATCTGAAAATCTTTTCAAAGGTCAAGTGGTAAAGGTGAGTCAACAGTGGCAAGGCCTGAAGAGAAGAGTTTGGATTTGGAAAATAGTCACTGGGAGAATTCATTGGATATGGCCCTATTCAGACTTCACCAACTTTGGTAGCAAAATAAAGGACATCTTCTCTACTCAGAAACCTAAGGACTGTGCCTTAGCTACATGGCTTTTGAGACATTATTGAAACTGAAGGGAGGAAATAATTAGCTAAAAAATACTATGTTAATATTCTTTCTTTTATTTCTATTTTATGAAAGAGGAACATCTTAAATTTTAAGGAAAATACATACTAAGTTTATTATTGAGGGACAATGTTGAAGTTTTTCCTGCAGTGACTGTGGGATTTTCTGCTGCTTCATGCTGTCTTCCTGAGCATCGTCTCTAATGGGTGTGAAATTCCTTTTCATGTCATCACTTTTTTTTCATGAAGTCTTTTTCTTTCACTCATTTTTCTTTTTTGTATTTTTAGGGAAGGGGCTACAGGGTGCTTAGGGTCTCACTACTAGATCAGACTCACAGTGATCCACCTGTTTACAGTCTCCCAAGAGCTGGGATTATGGGCGCAGAACGTCACCAAGCCCATGTCGTCTCAGTGTGGCCTCGGGGTGGGACCAACAAAGCAGGCCTGGGGATTGAACTCCCAGCCCCCGTGCCTCCCTGCAGGCACTTTAATCTGCTGAGATATTTGGCAGGCCTTCCACTAAATTTAGAGATAACTATAGTGCAGTGTTCCTTGAATTCAGTTTTAGAGTTTTGTTAGCCTACTAACTCGCAGTGTACCCAGTGTGCTCCCTGTAAAACCTCTGGTCTCTGGTGTTTCGTTGTTCCTGCAAGCAGAAACCCGTGCGCACACGCAGCGAGGCAGGACTTCTGCCCCCGCAGCCCAGCAGGCCCGTAAAGTGCAGGTGCAGTAGGCTGGGAGGATGAGAGCTTCCAGTTGCAGGACAGAATCTGTTTTATAAGGAAATGTTCATGTCTGCTGCTGGTCCAGTTTCCCTAGCTCAACCCTGCCCTACTGTCAAACACTGTCCTACTGGACCCTCCTGATATTCAGCTTAAATTTAAAGTGGTCACAGTTCACAAGAGGCGCTACTGCTTGCTAAGGCAGAAGAAACCTTCACCTGGACGCCATACTCCTAGCACTTCAGCTATATAACTAGAGAAAAAAAGTGACCATTACTCAAATGTTTTTCATGCAGAAAGGAAGATTTTTCAATGAATTAGCTTGCTTGCTGGGCTTTCTCTTTAGATGATGGTTGAGATGAGAACACAGTAGAGTCAGCCCGCGCCTTGCCCATTAGCTATGTGGTCAAGTCATGCCTGTAACTCTGTTCAAATTCTGTCTTTTCTTTCTGTCTTGACAGCTTCTGCTTCAAGTGTTCTCCTACTACAAGCACATTTGTTTCCCTGTGGCAGGAGAAATCACACCTCCTCATTCTCACCAAGAACTGTTGGCACAAGCTTAGCTGAGTAAAGATAAAACCCAAGTTCCTTTTCGCAGAAACCCCTGCAGCTGACCTTCACCTTTTAGCCGATCACTCTGCTAACTAATCCTCCCCACAGCAGCTTATGTTCCACCCATAAACTCTTCAGATCTGTTCTCTGATTATATTCTTCATCTTTGTATCTCTCTGATGTTGCTCTTCTGATTGCATTTGACTCACTGTGCTTTTTGCATTCCTTTCCCGGATATTCTAGTCCATCTAAAGAAACTATTTTTATATCTAAAGACCTGAAAAAGGCACCATGCACTATGAGGCCAATCCCACACCAGTATCCTTTATGTTGTCAAGGTTCCCATCCAACTAAACAGTAGCTATCCTACTGCTTGATTATTCACACAAGTGTGCTCTTGGAACCTCTTCTCAAGAGGGACTATGCCTTGTTCATCTTTGTTTCTTATTGATGATAGAAACCATAGAAACTTCTGTATTCATAAACCTCCCTTTAGAAACATCCTCTCTGTCCTCAGCTCACACTGAAAGGAAAACTACCAACAATGTGTTGAGTTATCGCTTTCTCTCTCTTCCACGCTGATTAGGATGGAGGTGTGTACCTCAGTCTGCACACTGGCTGGCAATTGGTAACCGAATATGATTTAAGGTTGAGCTGTTTTAATCGCTCTTAAAATTTGGAGCAATAATTTAGGAAGAAACCTTTGATGAGAGCTGGAGGCGAACGCTGAAAATAAACAGAGAGAAGCCAGCTAGCACAAGCAGCATTGCTGTGGGCTGGCAGAGCTCAAGCTGGAACGGAAGCAAAGGAAGGGAAAGTTGTTAGCAGAAAGAAACCGTGGGCAGGTCAAAGCTAAGCGGTAAAGAAAAGAATATGAAGTAAAGCAAAGCCCTGGAAGGCAAGAAGAGGAAGGAGAACGGGTATAGGAAACAAAAATCCCGAAAGTGAGGAAATGAGACGCAGAGGAAAATAACAACTTCGGGGTGACTGCTTTCAAAGCATCTAGTTTGGGTTTAAAAGTCTACAACCATGATAGGAATAGTAACAAAGACAAACACTCAGGCTCAGACTCTGTCCTGAAAATTGTCCTGTGCATTAAGGCCTCTAATTTTTACAAAACCATATGCGGTAAATGCTATAATTACACCCATTTTCAAAGTCCCCTAGTGACTAGGAAAAAGTATCACCCTGACCTAAGGGGAATTTTTGTTCCTAAAATCTGATACTATGTTCTAGAAATTCAATAATAATTTATGGTGCAGTAAGTCTGAATACCTACAGCATTTTATTGAAAGAAATATTGCAATGACTGATATGAAGTTGAAAATGGTGTGTGTGTGTGTGTGTGTGTGTGTGTGTGTGTGTTTAAAAAGTACATCCAAAATCCATCACATTAATCATCTAGAAGTATAAAGTTTAGTGACAATGAATACATTCACATCGTCATGCAGAAATTATTATTACTTACCTCCAGAAGCTTTTGTCTTCTGAAGTAAAAGTTCTGCATCCACTAAACAGTAGCTGTGCATTCTTCCTTGACCTTATCCCTGGCTGCCCGTATCACACTTCACTGATCTATGACTTTGATTGAGCAAGGCACTTCACATAAGTGAGACTATGGAACACGCACGCTTCCTTGTGACGGACTTCACTTGTTTTCAAGCTTATACATGGTGTGCGATGGATCAAGTTAATTTCTGGCCAGCACTCTACTGCAAGTGCAGGCTACACTGTGCTCATCCATTCGTCAGCTATTTCCCTCATTGTCTCAGCTTCTCTTCTCTCATTGCTGGGACAAATAACAGATGCCCAAAATAGAGGAAGGGAAAGGTTTATATTTACTTATTTAGTATTTAGGACAGGGTCGACAGGGTCTACAGGGTCTCACTGTGAGGATCAGACTCAAACCGATTGTCCTGTTTACAGCCTCACAAGTGCTGGGCTTACAGGTATGTGTCACTACGCCCAGTCTCAATCGATGTCGCACCACGCCCTGGGCGGTGGGGCCGGGACGGCATGCAGGGGATCGAACCTTGGTCACTGCACTCTGCCTAAGCAGGTGCTTTAATCCACCGAGCTATTTGGTATCCTGAGAAAGGTTTATTTAGCTCATAGTTAGTGGGCATTTTAGTCCACATTCAGCTGGCTCCAAGGCAGTGGCACATGGTAGAGAGTAGCAGTTCATGGCAGTGAAAAACAGCAAAGCAGCAAGAGTGGTGGCAGGAAATGACATCGGAAAACGAGTCTGTCTCCCTCAGGATGCATTCAGGCTACACGACCCAGGCTGAGAGGTAGCACTCAGACCCATAACCCCAGTAGCATTTATACCCATAATCCTAGTAGCAGTCACGCCCATAATCCCAGCACTGGATCAGTAATTAATTGCAAACTCTGGAAGTCCACCTCATAACCACATGAGGCTTTGGGAGGAAAATGCGCACAAACCCTAACACTCATCATGCAGGTATCATGGACCTGTGGGTCGCTTCCACTTCCCAGCTGCTCTTGATAGTGCTGTTATGACCAACGGTGCACAGAGACCTGTCCAACAACAAGCTTTCAGTTCCTGTGGCTCTGTACTTGGAAAGGCATCACTGTACTCCACAGTGTGTTAGTCAGCTGGCTCTGCAGAGACACAGAACCTGAGGTCACCCATTTAGGGCCAGCCAGATAGCTCAGCAGACTAAAGTGCCTGCTGAGGCAGACACAAGGACCAGGGTGCTTGCTGGCCCCGCCCCTGGGGGCAAGGTGAGATGAAAAGTTGAGATGGAATGCGGTGCTACAGGCCGGTTATCCCAGTGCTTGGGAGGCTGAAGACAACAGACTCACTATGAGTCTGATCTACATAGTGAGACCCTGAACAACCTGTGGACCCTGCCCTAAATACAAAAAAGGAAGAAAGAAAGAAGGAAAGAAAGAAAGAAAGAAAGAAAGAAAAGAAAAGAAAAGAAAAGAAAAGAAAAGAAAAGAAAAGAAAAGAAAAGAAAAGAAAAGAAAAGAAAAGAAAAGAAAAGGAAAGGAAAGGAAAGGAAAGGAAAGAAAAGAGAATAAAGACAGAAAGAAAAAAAAGAAGAGGCTTAAAATTTGGCCCATGGCTTCAGGGGTTTCAATCCACAGATAAAAGCTCAGGATAGAAGGTAACAACAGAACAAAGCTTCTCCGAGTGTCATGGCCAGGAAGTGGAGTAAGGAACGGTGCCAGATAGGAAGCACTGGAGGACCAGACACGGCAGCTAGCACCACACCATGACCACGCAGAGACACAGAAGTGCGCTTTACTAACCCCTAGGCACATCTTCAAGCCAATCAAGTTGACAAAGGTAAGCTTCACCTCTATAAATATGATTATTTTAAATTCAGTGTTTCTGTTGAATTTTCATCCTACTTACCAAGGGCGCCACGCCCACGATTCTGTTCTCTTCCCTACAGGGTCTCTGCCGTGCTCAGGTCAATGGTCGCTAATTTGAACATGAAACCTAGCAGGTTATTTTCACTATGTCCTACATACAGTTACCTTGGAGAACCCTCGAGTAGCTACATGAGACTCGTGGTATTTAAGATTGCTAAGCAATCTTAAAGTTTGTGATTACTTCTCCGGGTATCAGAAACTTACAAGTCGAGATGCTTCTTTGTGTGGGTCTTCTCTAATCCGACAGGAGAGCTCTAGAAATAAGCTGATTCTAGACAAATTGTCACAAGGCTTTGAGAGGCCACCGAAAGGGAAGTCAAGGTGATGGCAGATTTCATTTGGGCTTGCTGGACAATTTTATGTGGTCAACAGCCTCCTGCCTGAATATCTGCCGGTCCGCTTATGGCGCTCACATCATGTGAAGGGCCTTTGGCCCCCCGCAGATTACATGTGCCCTCCTTCACCCTTCCTCTAAATGAGTCTATAAAAGTGGCATTAGAAAATAAATTATTTTTTTTTATTTTTTATTTTTTTATTTTTATTTTTTTGTCTTTTTGAGACAGGGTCTCGCTATGCAGTTCAGGCTGGCCTTGAGCTCACTTTTGTAGCCCAGGCTGGTCTCGAACTTGCACCGATCCTCCTGCCTCAGCCTCCCGAGTGCTGGGATTACAGGCGTGAGCCACCACGCCTGGCTTTAAATTATTATTTTAAAGGTGGGTACAAGGGAGAAGAGAAAGAAAGCAAGAGAATTGGAAGGAGAGATACATATGGGAGGGTACATTTAACTGGTAATTGATACAAATATCACAACACTTTTGATTCTGTGATATTTTCAAGAATTTCTGAGTTAGTAACCACGTATTATTTATTTTTATGTCCTATGCAAATGTCCACTCTTCTTTAATGAGAGCCTCAAAATTCTTTGAGCCTTTTACCTAATGCAACCTGGCCTGCTACAACCAGTATGGTTTTCATCAAAATGACTTATCTCCCAACATGAAAAAAATGAGCACATTCCACCACAATATTTTACCAAAATCTGTCCTGATAACAATGTGGTGTCCTTGTTTCCTGGAAAATAGTGCCAGACAAAAAATACTCTTAGTGTACATAATATTTAATTCTTTGAGAAGACAACCCCCTTCTTGTTGCTCTCTTTTGATGTGGCCTTAGTTTTCTTGAAGTTTTTTTTTTTTTTTTTTTCTGAACTTCTAAGACATGGTTGTAAGTGGAGGCACCGTAATAGCTGCATTCCTGAAGGCTTGCGAAGCGTCCAGTGTGTTTTAAGTAATTGATTCAGAGGACCATTTTCTACCTTCTGAGGAAACAATTACCCATCAGTGTCCTCAGATGGCTGCTGAGACAGAGCAGATAGAGAAAGATGGGAGGATTTAGCCTGTTTCAGTTGGATAAATCTACACAGCGGAAGCCCAGGGCCTTAAATTAATTTGTCTTTAACTTCAACTGACTTACGTATAAAGCCATCGTGCTGACTTCGCCCAGGGCTGATCTTCCTCAGAAGTTAGAGACATGTGCACAGGGCTGGAATCAGATGCATACTGTGTGAAAGAGATGGCCGTGTGTGATCTTTTTTTTCAGATTTCAGCATCCACTTTAATGCTAACATCCGATGTTTATATGCACCCTCTGCTAAAGATCTGTAAAACAATTTCTTAAAATGTGGAAATAAATCTATGTAATTTAGTTTTTCTCAGAGATGGTCCAATACTGGCACTGATACAAATGATCTTGAAAATGTAGTTAATATAACAAAAGCACTTTGTGGATTAGAAAGATGAGTTATGTGTGGCACATAGAGGTCTGATTGCCTCAGTGGCATGGCATGCAGGAACAACCACATGACCAGATGTATGATGCTCAGGGAATCAAAGCTTGTGTGTGAGGTGAATGTACATGCCATCTGCCATGGTGAGTGTGGAATTCTAGCAAACCTGGCATGACATCAGATTCAGAGTTTGATTCTGAGCCTTCTTTCCTTAGTTGGCTACAAGCTCTTTTATTACTAAGCGCCTCTTAGTTTCTATGTCAGTCTTTCTGCAATTTTTCAGTTCTGATTTTGTGTGTTGCCCGCTTTTATGTTGCACTTCTTTTATGGGAAATTGCTCTTGCACTTAAATTGAAGGCCTGCAGTGTTGCTCACCATGACCCTCCACCATCATGACTTTAGCTTAAGTGATAAAATTACTCCAGAGGCAAGGAAGGTGGTGAAACAAAGAAGACACAATTGCCATGTACTCCAGGGTTACAGACAACTAATGCAGCTCCACTCTCCTAGGCCTCATGACCTTGCAAGTCCTAGAAGACAAGATTCCTCATCTTTGGATACACAGAGAAAGAATCTCGATAGACCAACCAAGCGTTAAGTTTACTTTTGAAAATAGAAGAGGTGGCTTTACTCAGTTGTTTAAGCACCTGACTGGGCAGACTTAGGCAGGCACAGCCTTATCCAACCTGTACATAACGCAGCCTGAGCCAGGAAACAATAAAATAAAATAGAAGAGCAGAGAACAAGAGTATTTCCCAGCCAAATAGCTTTTTTGAAAAAAGCGTATTCTAGTTTAAATTTTCATATTTTGTAGTCCATACTGTCATAGCAAGGGAGAAAACTTGGATCTAGCATTCTTAGGTTACAGAAAATTCGGCATAAGGGAAAAAGTGTACCCCAAAAGGTTTATAAAATGTAGTCATTCCCCACACAAAAACACAACATTCTATCTCTGCTGAATATCCCAAACATAAAAGTGGGGTGATCTATTAATTCAAATAACTAAATGTATGAGAAAAAATAGCATATGAATGTCTTCATGTATCACAAGGTTGTCCACAAGTAGGTTTTGCAGATGCCCTCCCGCGACCTCTGGCGTTGGGGTCCACACCTTAATCCAGCCCCATTGCTTGGCAGTTCCGTGCTGCTCAGCACCAGCCACTGCCTTTCTGAGCCTCAGTGTGTCATGTGCAGGGCTCCTAAAACTGCTTATTTCACAGGGTGTGGGCAGAATTAAACTGGCTAAATAAATAAGTTAATACGCACCAAACACAGAGTAAAAACTGCCAGAGGTATCTACCATGACAGTGTTTTAAGTTATGTAAAAATCTTTTGGGAAATTCCAAGAACCCAGGCACTATTTACACACACACATACATACACACAATTTATATTTTTTGTTAGACTCTAAAATCATTCTGATGTCCTACTAGAAACAGTTAAATAAATGTAAATTTAAGGAAAATAATCTACAAAACACTAAAAGAGGAGAAATCTCTCCATAAAAATGCTTTAAGGGGCTTGCGGGTTAGCTCAGTTGTTTAAAGCACCTGCTGAGGCAAACTCAGTCAGGCTCAGGGGACCGCAGTTCGATTCCCAGCTGCCCAAGATGCACCAGACCTGCTCTTAAGGCAACCTGAGCTAGCCAAAGGGGAAGGAAAAATCCTTCTCCAATTTTTAGTGAAACCTTGTAGACGCTATCCTAAATACAGAGAGAGAAAAAAAGGTTTTAAGTGATGTAAAAAAACAACAACCAGGACAACAACAACAACAGATTCCCTTGACTTTCAATGATGAAAGCAGTTCACATCGCCTGAGCTTCGTGAGCTCCCCTGCAGGTTGCCCCTCAGCACTTGGAGGGGAAGGGTTCATTATTTCACATCATTTACTTTCCAGTGTAAAATCAAAAATGAATTTGTGATCTTTGCCAAATACTTTTTGTTATCGTCTTTTTGAGGTAGGACTTCACTGTACAGTTTAGACCGGCCTTGAATTCACTCTGTGGTCCAGGATGTCCCAGAACTCTCTGCGATCCTCCTGCCAGTGCTAGGATTACAGGCAGGCTCCATCATGCCTGGCTCCCCAATTGTTTTTCAAAGGAAGATTCTATGTCAGTAATAGCTAAAAGGTCTTTCAAAGTACTATACAGTCTCCAATATATATTGGGCAAAACAAACCATTAAATATCAAAATGTGTTTATAGTAAGAATCTGCAATGTTAAAAGGAAAAAAGTATATTTTGCAATGTATAAATGAAACATTTTCTTCATAGTTTTGGAATTTCTTGAGCTTTAATTTTGGTTTTAGCATTGAAATTAATTCATGTGATGCCAGGATATTTAACTCTATTAACTATCACAGGATATTTGCTAGGTAGCTAACATTTATCTAAGGTAGAAAAAGATAGCTCAAGTCAGAAAATATTTTCTTTTAAAGAGTAATGAACACCTAAAAGGTACAACAGACACTATAAAACTGAAAGAAATTGTTCACTGGGAAGGAAAAACTGGGATAAGGAAAAGGACAAATGAAAGGAGGGAAAATATATTTAGGCTTTTATGTACAATAATTTGGATAATTATTGTTTTTTCTTTAAATGAATCTTGCATGCTTATATCTGATAATCTGAACCAACTAAGTTGAAGATAGCATCATGTAATATAGCCACTATTGTTGAATTCCCATTACTTTGTTTAGTGAAATCTTGTATAATTTTTAACGCCATTTTCCACTCTCATTATTTATATTATTTTTAAAATTTATTTTTGTTTTATTTTTTTCTTGTTTCAGAACTTTTATTTGTTTGTTTATTTATTTTATGGCCAGCTCAGCCTGCTCTCAGAGCAGGGCTGGCGCAGCATGTGGTGCCAGGGATTGATTGAACCGCGGTCCCTGTAGCTGCCCAAGCTTTCCTAAGGAAGCACTTTAGACCACTGAGCCAGCCTGCTGGGCTTTTTTTCTTTTTTTTTTTTTTCTTTTTACCAGGGATTGAACTCAGGACCCTGCGCTTGCCAGGCAAGTGCTTATTCTACTGAGCTCTCTTCCAGCCCACTATTTTATATTCTTTAAAAAAAAGTTTTAGGGAAAAATGTTGTCCATAAGTATTTCATAAAGGACAATGAAATCTAGCTTATACAGTAGTTCTCATGTGTATCAAAGGTATGTTAAGAAGATATGTATATGTATGTACATGTATATGCATATGTATATACACACATGTATAAACAGAGAGATAGTTACACACACTTACATAAAAAAATTAATTCCACAAGACCAGAACAGCATCGTCTGTCTCAAGTCACAAGCTTTTCCTAAAGTTTGCCTTTGTAGGCCTTCCCTTCCTCTATCAAATTAGTAATATAATATGCATCATATAAAATTATTTAGCAAATTATTCTATCTATAATTTAGAGTATTTTACTAAGGTTCTTGAATTATTGAGTAGTAAAGAGCATTGGAGTGATTTCAAAATTTAAATGTTACATAAATTTAAATTATCAAGCCAAAATAAATTCCCTGATACTGTAGACAATAAGTTAGAATTTGAATCCTCTTTCATTTTTGAAATAGAAGAAAACTAAACACACTTTTTATCAAATATTTGCCACCACTCCTATCAAAAAGCATTTCACACTGGAGAAGCATCTTTTCTGGAGCTAAAATCGCGGAATGGCCTGGTGTCTGTCTTCTTTCTTCCCCAGGACCCGGCTTATGTAACTACTACATGCGTCCAGGGGCAAGTGCAAAGCACCACAGCGACGCGCTGCTTCCTGTACTCAGCAGGTACTGAAGAAGTGTGACCTACACACATGAGGACTAGCTTTGTAAGTATGATACTTAAGAGGGGAAATCTTAATTTTCCGTTTCAAGAGGAGTTATTTGACTTCAAAAGTTATAGTCAACAAACCACGTAAATACTATGCACTGGAGAATGCCCCTTTGTCTGAGCACAGACTGCAAAGGAAATACTATTTAATTTCTTCTGGGCAGGCTTGAGCCACAGCGGGTGCAGTAGAAGGTAAATAAGACCATGATTTTAATTACAGACTTAGCCACTAGTCTATGTATAGGATCTAGGAATAAGGTACTGCTGTTTCCCGGGAGCTGGGCTGTGTGAATTAGGTGGGTGGTAGGGTGCTTAGCTATGAACAGGAGGGAACTCTCTCCAGGGAAATATAGATGACAAAGCTTCGGAAGCTTTTAGCAGCTGCTAGGGTCTGTTTGAAGAGCCAGTGTCATTTTCCATAACAGACCAGGAAGAGCTGGATTCTCTCCACAATGCAGGCCATGTCTACTAGCCACGCTGGCTGTGGCAGACACTGTAACCCACTGCACTTTCCAGGCCTCACTTGGGGCCTTGAGGAGAGTGTTGAGGGAGGAGCCTGCAGTGACCCGGAGTCATCTCAGGCCACAGGTGCAGTGGGTGCAGTGGCAGCAAGGCTTGAGGGACAGTCACATGTGGAGCCCACAGAATGGTCTCAACTGAATATGAGAGCTGAGAATTGGGGGAGAGTCAAAGACTGCTGTCAGGGCTCTGGTTTGGAAGTCACAGTTGATGACTCCAGTGATAGGAAGAAAGGACACAGAAGATAGAACTTCATGAGCCAACCAAATAGCTCAGTAGATTAAAGCACCCACAAGCAGGTGCAGTGGCCGGGGGTTCAATTCCTGGGCCTGCCATGCCAGCTTCACCCCTAGCGCATGCTGAGATGGGAATTGAGACTGGGCATGGTGTCACATGCCTGTAATCCCAGCTCTAGTCAGGCTATAAACAGGTGGATCACAGGGAGTCTGATCTAGTAGTGAGACCCTGAACACTGTAGAGCCTTCCCTAAAAAAAGTACAAAAAGGGAAAAAGAAGATAGAGCTTCGATGAACAAAGATATAAGTTGAGTTCTCGGGCATGTTGAAATTAAAATTTAAGACACTATAATAAATTTGTGTAGAAATAGCTCTCAGAAACAAAATGTAGTGCAGAAAAATAGACTTTTAGAGGCGCCAACATCTCAAGGTTCAGACTGTACTTGACGTTTGCAGATGGACTGAGTGGCAGATATAGCAGGGACATGAGAGATAATTATAATATTAAAAGGCTATGCACATAAACATAAATATCTCTAAAAGGAAGTATTCAGACATATTGATTAGTAGATTTTCAAAAAAAGGAAATAGAAGTCAGTAATATCAAGCACTGGAGATTGCTGGAATAAAGCGGCAGGAAGGGGTCATAAATCTGGGTCTTGCACAGGGCCTAGCACTTTAGCAAGGACTGGGTTACAACCTCGACTGACACCTGAATGACATCTGATGAGAAGAAATGTGGCAGCGCGGACTGCTCATAGTTCAGTCCCAACTCCTGTCCCATGGCTTTCTTCCTCCTCCTGTCCGTCTCATGCACAGTAGAGTTTATAGGGATGAGCTATAGTTATCCTAAATTTTTAAATGACATTTGCACAGCAAAAATGAATTCACTCTTTGCATCAGCTTCGAAACAGCCTGAGGTTAAATTAGAAAAGCATTTTGTGTTGAGCAGTTTTTACCAAAAAAGACTTACAGCAAGCTTCAAACTGTATATGGTTCTTTTGTTTCATTTATAGAAGTTATTTCCATTTTCCAAATAACTTTAGTGGTCTCTTCAGTCTGATAAATGTTTACAAAAACAAATTCACTGTACATGAAAACACGTAGCAGTCAGCTCCTGAACCAGTGCTGGTCATTTGCTTACATCGCAGAGATGATCAGCTACACTCACAGAGAGCACGTCCTTGCCCTCCGTCACAGGGCCGGACGCCACGCTGTCCATGGGCACAGAGCTCACCTATGGGTAAGGTTCACGTGCTCCACTGGAGCGACAGGGCCACAATCACACGGCACATGCTCCACACTCGTTAACTTTGGACAGAGGTCCGCAGAAATTTGACTGTTTTTATTTTATCTGCATCTATGTTAGATAAACTCTAGGCAAAGTTTTGCATGCCTCTTCATTTCTCTAAAATCATTTATTCTCTCTTACATTATTAAAATCCACAACAGTTTTCAGAGGTTAATGTTATCCATGCAACCAAAGCCACCAGGGTTCTTCAGTGACTCTCTAAAAGCTTCTATCCAGAGGCAAGAACCAATCGTGTCAGCCATGTTGTTCTATGGCTCAGGGCACACTGCCATCCTGTTCGATGTTGTCAGCTGTGAGGGCAGAGATGCCGGAAGAGGAGTCCTGGGCTTGAAATCCAGGCCTCACAGCCATTAGGCAGTGCTGTGCCACGGAGCCATGCCCCCAGCGCTGCAGGTATCACCTTGATACTACCTCGTACAGCTTCTTCAGACTCACCACACAAGAGCACAAACGAACCCACAGATCTCCCTACCTCAGCACAGCCAGCTTCTCACAGAGTGCTATTCAGGAACACACCATTTTATCTCCTTTTTCACTCTCTCCTCATTGAATGTATTTGCACAGAAGAGGAGATTTATGGAGGCTTCAGCTTGGAGATCAGCAACACATCTTTCAAATAGAAATCAACAGAAACCTGTATTCAGAGTGGCAACCCTAAAAGCAGGATGGCCATTGGCTCCTCTGGGCTTCACATCTGAACCCTGGCGATTTCCAAGGAAGCTATTTCCAGCGCCAGTATGCTTACAAGCCTCTGGCTTGGAGCCAGTCTGCTTAGGTGCTCTGGGCTCCAGAATTTGAACTTCAGGAGCTCAGCCTGTAGAAGGGCTTCGTTGCCAACAACTCCAATTGCTTGACTTTCTGATCATTCATCCTATGTGTTCCTAGACTTCTTGAGTCAAGCGCTTGCCAGTTTACTGATAAGCTATTTCAATAACTACCCCAAGGTCACTTGTATATCAGGCTAGAGAGATGAACCACTGGAAACTAGAACTGCTGACGCTAGGTAGCATGCTGACAAAAGTTTCTGAAGATCTAAGGGAAAGACGAACATTTTCTGGTGCAACATCAGCCCTCAGTAAAGAAGTCTGCCTCGGTGGCTAGTGGGTAGGAAAAGAGCATTTTAAAAGATAGTTAATATTCTAAATTTAATTTATTTTTCTTGTGTTTTTTAAAATTCTTCCTAGCTCTGATATTTTATGTCTTTCCAGTTTATCAGTTTTCATGTTAAATCTCTCTTAGCTCTGTTATAGAACTTTGGTTCAAATACAATGATACATGTAAAGCTAACACCATTCGCGCGACTGCTACCATCATAAAGGTACTGCCTGCTGGAGCCGTGTGAAGTTTTGTGTCCTGCGGTGTCCCCTGGTCATATCATCCATTGACACTGCCTGTGGGCCTCCTATACTTGCTGATCTCGGTGTCAGCGCAGGCCAGGGAATGCGATACTCATTGTAACAAGATTACTCAGTTATTCATAGCAGCACCAAAAATGTAAAAGCACTAGGCCACAGGATCAAAAGCATTTAGGTTGTTTGGCAAGGGCAAGGTCCTGAGTTCAGTCCCCAGTACCACACATACATATGCACACACACACACACAGCATTTAGGTAACATACCTGTTACACTTTCCAGTCACCATTAATAAATGTTTCCTTCACTTCTTCACACAGGAAATGGATTGGCCTGTTTTCTATCTTAGAATGTTACCCATCATGCATTTGTTATCACCAGAATGGAAGCACTATCACCACAAGTAACAATAATAAAAACCCTTACTGCTTTAAACATAAGAGAGATGCATAAGCCATGGTGTCCCTATGAGTGGGTAACACCCGTCTAGGATGACAGAACAGTTGTGTGTGGCACTTGAAAAGGAAGTAGCCGTGTAGATACAGTGAAGTCTCCATGAGTAGCAGTGTCCCAGTGAATGCCTGGGCGGCAGGCAGGGCTGAAGCAGTCTCCCCTGAAACCCAAGCTCCTTGTCACAGTAAATTCACTTTGGAGGTGTCTGCTTTGAGTAGATTAAACTCAAAAAAGTCAGGTTGTTCTTTCTGGGATCAGCAGGAAGGGAGATGCAGAAGCCTGGATCTGCTGGACTCTGACGGGGCAGGCTCACAGATCATCTCCTTGAGAGAAAACAGGAACTTTGTGGGATGACTCCCAGACAGAGCTGTTGTCAGAGGCCTACGTGGGGCAGCTCGTTATGTAGCTTGGTGTAGGCAGTGTGAGTACCATTACTTTTACAGTTATTTTTCTTCCTTCTTCAAAATGAATGCAGAAAGTTGCCTGATTCCCGAGCCCTGGAGGTGTTCTGGGTTGCACTGACAAAGGCAGAACCGACTTCTGAGTTCCCAACTATGGGAGTAGTCTGAGTTTAGCTCTTATAGACCGTTCATAACTACAAGAAATCAGATTTGCATCCCCTCTCAGGCTTTACATTTTAAAATGTTTGATCCTCGCATGGAGACTCTTTCCAACTGGTTATTTTCCATAATTTTACCAGGATTTCTTCTGCACCAATTTTCTAAAATCAAAGTTCCAAAAGCAGGCATACGTGTAATACTTATGGCTTAGGGTAACTTGCTCTGCCACTTTTTCTCCTTCAGAAATGCATTAATAAGAACCAATGCTTTCGAACTCATCTATCTGTACAAATACAGTCCTTCAGTGGGGGGATCTGCCACCAGGCTCATACGTCTTCCTGGCCTCCTATGCACCTACTGCCATTGCCAAGGCAGCCTTCAGTTATTTTCCCTTAACTCCATGAAGATCCTCTGTTGCTAAGCCACAGATTTGCTGTCCAGTTTCAGTTACCTATGTCCACCATGGTTTCCAAATATTAAATGGAAACTTCTAGAAATAGTCAAAGTGTTGCAGCTCTGAGGAGCATGATGGCATCTTGGGGAGTCGTGGCCTGTTCCACCAGCACAGGAAGGCCCTATTTCTCCAGCGTAGCCACTTGGTGGAGGCTGACCCTGTTATTCACTTAGCAACTGCCCCGAGGCCCCTCAGCTATCTATCAATCAGGCTGACTTCCACAGCGCTGAACTGCTTAGGTTTAAATAGTGTTTATTTTAAGTAAAATTGATCCTTGTGTGGAAAAGCAATGATACTTGCAAGTTTAATATGATATCCTCTTTTAGTTTTATTTTATTAGTAGTAGGGGGCATTAATCTCATCCTGTTTCTAACTTATAAATTAAAGATTATCTCAGATATTCATGTATAAGTAAAGGAAACACTTTGATATGCAGCGTTCTCAGCACGATCTAGGTGTTCAGACATTCGCCGAAGCTGTGGAACATACCCGAGGGAGAGCGGCCACTATTGTACATTCTTCTTGAACCAAAGGGATCTGATGTGTTTCATTCTGCTCAATATCCCAGGCAGGGCTATAAATATCTCTTTAAATTTAATCTCATAAATTTATAATTTGCCTGATGTTTTCACTTTCTACTTCTCTTTTGATTGTTTAAAAACCTCTCATCATACTAGAATCCCCAAAATATGTTTTATGTCAAATATCTAATAAAGACTTTATAGGCCCTAAAATTTTCCCTGAATCTCAGTTGCCTCAGTATATTATTAAAATTAATCTCTCACACTTTCTTATTAACCCATTAAAATATTTTAATATTATTAAGTAAAATTTCTTCTGGAAAAATCATCAAACTTTTGCTTCAAAATATGTTTAAGTATTATGTGATAATAATATCAGAAAACGGTATTGGCATTCTATGAAATTAAGATATTTAAAAAATAAAAATGCATATATGGGCCAGCCAGATAGCTCAGTGGATTAAAGTGTCTGCTTAGGCAGCCTCAGGGGCCGGAGTTCCATCATTGGCGTGCCATGATGACCCTGCTCCTGAGGTGCACTTAGACAGCGACTGAGACTGGGCCTGGTGGCGCTTGCCTGTCATCCCAGCCCTTGGGAGGCTGAAAAGCAGGAAGTATCACTACAGGTCTGATTTGGGTAGTGAGACCCTGCAGACCCTGCAGACCCTTCGCAAATGAAAAATGAAAAAATAAAGCAAAAAAGATTTTTTTTCTTTTAAAAAAGACGTTTTTAATGGGTGAACTATTTGGTTGTGAAGTATGTGTCTGGCCCAGGATCTCAGCACACTCACCCATTCCCTTCCCATTAAGAGAAGAGACTCATGCTATTAAGGGATTACTAAAATTCATGGAAGAATTTCCCATATTTATGCAAAATATATTGCAATGTATATTTTAAAATGTAAAATATAAGAACTCTTTTAGATAGAAATTTTACTAAATATACTTCCTAAATATATAATTATTTCTAAAAATATATTTCAATAAAATAACCAAAGACATATATTTATATTTCAAATGAAAGGACAAAGAAATACTATACAATAAATAACCAATGAAGAGCTTGAACAAGTAAATAAAATGAAGCACTTGATAATATATTATACATTGATGAAAATTATACTGCAAAACAATATTTTACAACAAGGAAACAAATCCAAAATATTTTGTGAGGGAAAACATGAACATTTCGCAATCCACTTAGGTCCTCTCTGTACATAGTGGCATACCAAGAAAACCCTAAAAGCAGGGTATAGCACTCATCATTGCTTCCATTATAGTAGTCATGAGATTTCTATTTATTTATTTATTTACTTGCTTACTTATTTTTGGCGGAACCAGGGATGGAACTCAGGACTTTGCACTTGCCAGGCAGGCACTTATGCCTCTGAGCTATCTCCCCAACCTGAGACTTCTATTTTTAAATTTATATTCCTTTTTTTTTTTTTTTTGTCTTTTTGAGACAGGGTCTCACTATGCAGTTGAGGCTGGCCTAGAGTTCACTTTTGTATCCAAGGCTGGTCTCGAACTCGCACCAATCCTCCTGCCTCAGCCTCCCGAGTGCTGGGATTACAGGGTCCTCCTCAATTAACAGACATGAGCTTACAGTCAGGCCCTCTGCCCTTGGCTCCCAGAGGGCTCATGCGAGGTGACTGTCATGATTTGAACCCAGAGTGCTCCCCTGGGAACCCTGCCCTCAGAGCACCCTGAGGCTGTCCCTTGGCCGATGCAGCTGTCTGTGGAGGTAGGATCTCCCAGGCAGAGGCGGGACTGGGTTGGGCCAATGTGAGGACATGGAGGGCCCCGGCTTCTGGCCTGGAAGGCCAGGGCAGCTTCCTTCACCAGTTCCTTTGTCACACAGCTGTCACTTAGGCGCCAGCCCTGGATTGGAACCGCTGATCATCCTGACCCCAAGAACTCCTATTTTTGCTAGTCAAAAATAGGTGAATCTGTTAGAATTTGTGAACTGCTGTTTTTGAAACATAATCCTTCTTGATAAGTACGTGCATGCACACACATGCACACTCACAGACCCTGGTTGGTTTGTGGGATGGGAAAGGTGACAACCACCAGGAGGAAGTAAGACTGAACACTCCTTTTTCTAGTGCTATGTTTTAGTGAGGAGATAAACCCAAACCTAAGCCAGAAGAACATTTTTTTATTTTTATGTATTAATTATTTCTTTTAATGTATTTAATACAGGGTTCACAGGGTCTCACTACACAGATCGGACTCATAGTGATCCTCCCGTTTTTAGGATCCCAAATTCTGGGATTACAGGCATGCACCACCACACCCAGTTTCGATCGCAGTCTCAATCACAGTCTCAGTGCACCCCTGGTTGGGGCCAGCAAAGCATGCTGGGGATTGAACCCCTGTCCTTGTGTCTGCCTAAGCAAGCACCTTAGTCCACTGGGCTATCTGGCCAGTTCCAGAAGAACATTTTCAAAAATATAAACTAGGATTGCTTTCACAGATGATAAAAGAAATTTTGTGTTATTTTTAGTCCTATATTCTAGGTTGAAATTGATAAATCCTTTGGGAATTTCATGCATTCAACTTACATGGCTATACCTGCAATAATGTAGTTCCTCAAGAAAAATGAAATCTGCACTAAGTTCATACCTGCGGGAGAACCAGACTTTGTTTTGCCTTTATCTTAAGCTCATGGTACAGTAAATACAAATGCATTGGAAGTAATCTTTGTGAAGTGCCACAAGGTTTTAAGTGGCATTGAGAGCAGTCACAGAGAGGGAGAAGGTATATTTCTGTAGTTTTCATTATTGTAACTATGTCTAGAACCAAGTAACACAACAGAGCACTAGGGACTTCAGCTGCATGGGGAAATGATTTCTATAGCAGCCATTCCATTGTTTCCTAGTGGGAAAGCGGGGAAGAGGAGCTCTGGGCTCTTGTAGTTAATCACAGCATGCTGAGGCGCTCTCGTGGTGGCCTAACAAGACACTCGGTGTGTGGCTCTGCCTGTGCGGAGCAGGGCTGGAGGAGGATGGCAGGGTGGCCTGCGTTCTACTTGTAGGACTTTGCGTAGCTAAATGAGATGAAATAAAAAGCAGATACAGCGCAGTGCTTAACCTCAAAAACTATTATAAACAAATACCAAGAAGAAGAAGACTACTGACCTCGGCACCCTCTCCACATGTTCCTGTTTTGTTGTCATTACAGGAGTATGTCTCCCTGAACATTGTTATTTCCTTTTCTGCTTCTAAAAGTTTTTGAAATGCAATCACGGGCTTGTCCTTCAGTTGACATGGCCACTTTAAATCTTGTGTGAGGGACTGTGTGTAGCTGTAAGTCGTGCTTCTTATGTTTTTCTCCCCTTCTGTCTCTATGACACAAATTAGTACTGCTTCAAATAATTCGGTTGTTTCTAGTTTCAGGTGATTATGACACATGTTAGCCCTAGCATCTCCCGCTACGTCCTCCTTCCGTGTTTGTGAGTTTGTTCCTGTGGTTGTCTAGGATGGAGTTGTGGGCTCGTGGGTCACATGGACTTTTAGCTTCAGGAGACAACATCAAACACATGAAAGTGTCCACAACAATTTAGACTGCTGCAGAATATGAGTATTCTTCGTATTGCATGTTGTTTCTAACTCAGTATTGTCATTCAAATTATTGTCATGGCGAAAGTAGGATATATGGTTTCTTTCATGTTGTTTATTTCTTTGTTTGGAATTTCTAATAGCAAAAGATGGAATACAGCTTTATAGTTATGGCTTACCTGGATTTTGTCTTTTATGACTAACATTTTAAGCATTTGCCTTCTTTTTTTTTATTTTAGTACAGGGTTTACCAAGTCTCACTACACAGATCTGATTCTTGGTGATTCTCCTGTTTCCAGCTCGAAAGCTCTGGGGTTATAGCGCATACCACCATGCCCAGGCCCAGTCGCTGTCTCAATGTGCCCTGGAGGTGGGCTGGCACACCACACCAGGGATCAAACCCAGGCCACCATGCTCTGCCTAAGCAAGCGCTTTAGCCTGCTGAGGTACCTGGCCAGCTCAGCATTCACCATTATTACGTTTTTCTATTATTTTATATTACCATGAAGGTATATTGTATATGTTATACAAATCTAAGTGTGCTAATCACGTGTCTCTGTGTATTACAGAGCAGCTATCTACAAATGCGTACAGCTGTCCTCCTGATTCGTGACCATCACGATGCACTTACTCTGAAGTGCGCTCCCAGCAACAGCCTGGTATTTCCCCTCTCCCACAGGCCCATCACGGTGAGCACAACTGCCACACATTAGGACCGGCAAATGCCTGTTATTTTTATGTTCAGTACTTTTTGTTTCTTGTTAGAAATTTTTAATGTCCTTCACGTGTGCAGACATTCTTCTACGATGCCTCCTACAAGGTCATTGCTGGTCCTCCATGTTTTCATCACTGCATTAGTTACATTAGTTTTTGCATAAATTGTGAGATAGAATTGTAATTTCATTTTTTCATGTGCACACAATCGACAACTCAATATCATTTATGGAAAATAATGAACTTTCTCCAGTCTTGCCCTTTCTAGGCATCATAGCGAAGGTACATTTCAGTATCATTGTTTTATTTACTTAGATTTAATCCAGCATAAGACCGTCTTAATTTCTGTAGCTTTATTATAAGTCTTGATAAGTAACGAGAGTGACACCTTCCCTGTTCTGCTTTGTTTCATTCAGAGCATAGTTAGTTATACTAAAAGAGCACATAATCTGAAATTGCAATGCTGTTACTACAAGGAAATTCTTTTTCTTTGCTGTCACCCACGTCCATGACACCTGATCTATTTGAGCTCCTTTGGTTCTAGGGTTCAGGCTGATTGAGCGGCCAACCATTCTTGCCCATTCTGCTAATTATCTTGGCTAAGAGAAACAGAGTAAGAGTGTATGAATCACTGCTGGGCCTTACATCTTCTAGTAAGAGGTGGCATGTGTCACTTTACATTTCATTAACAGAAATGTGTCACAGAGCCAGTCACCGTCTCAAGGAGGAGGCAAAAGATTTAGGTGGGCACTGCTAGCAAAGGACATTTTCTTTTTTTAAGGGTATTTAATACTTCTCTGTTAGCATTTGTCCCATCTCCTTAGTCTGTAAACTCAACAAACAATTTTTTCAATATTCTGAGCTTTGTCATCTTTGTTCATCTCTTAAAATAATGAGCTGTTGGTTTTTAAGAAATCAAGGTGGTCTCCATTTTATGAATTTCCCCTTTTCTTTTCATTTATATATAACTTGTAGTAAGTTCTCCTTCTGGTTATATCGTGCCACTGATTTTGTGGGCTCTTTCCCAGGCCCCTATTTATGCTGTAAACTTTGCCGTGACTGTGTTCACTGAGATCATGATTTTAGTCACTATATTCTTCACACACAGAATTCTACAGTTGCTTTCTTTAAAATTAACATATCACTTCCTGAAAATTACCATTCCCATTGTAAGTGCTCTCCTGCGGAGACATTCACAAAGGCCCAGGTGTTAAACTCTTGCTTTTCACCTGCTATTCAAAAGACAGAACCTTAGGGGGTTCTGGGGTCCACTTACACTCCAGGGAGCTTCACTGTCTCACTTCTTGGCCCCCATAAGGTAAGCAGCTTCCTCTGCTGTTGGGAAACATCGGTACCCTGGCCAGTGCCACACACTTCCACAAGGGATGAACAGGGCCTTGGGACTATTGGCTCGAGCCTTTCAGGGCTTCACCTTATCACCTTAGAGGTGGGCCATCCTCTCCCAGCTAAGAAACTACCAAAACTGAACATGCTCCTCCAGGGCAAGAGCCTCACTAGTTTAAGTCACCCCCACCCTTGGGTCATCTGGCGATCCCCTCCCCAATTTCCTGAATTCATAAATACCGAGATTCTGATTGTTGGGCCTCTTGGTCCCTGTGCCCCGGGCATCCCAGCTCCTGCTTGCTATCCTGCTCCTACCTCCACTGGTGCCCTCTTCCTGGCAGAGTGGAGCCCGCAGCCCGAGGGTCCCGAATGCTGCCAGGCATGACCACTGCTCCATACCACCTCCCCAGCAGTTCTCAGGACTGAAGCTTTTGAGAAGATCATCTCAGGTCTTCTGTAATTTCAATGAGTAGCTGGATAACATACATATTTCATCTTGCTTTTCACAGACCCATGCAGGGATCTTTCCTTTTTATCTTCCTCTCTTCCTTTTCTTTTCTCAGTCTCTGGATGATAATGATAATAATTAATGTTCCTGTGATTCCACATTTGGTATTTTTTCCTCTCACTGTTCTTGTTATAAATCATTTATCTATGGTATACATGTTGCCCTGATTATCTGTTGAATACAATGCAAAAAGCAATTTTTAGAAATAAATTGAGAACTGGAAAAATGAGTGGAAGGAAAATAAGCTGCTGTCAGGATAATCTGCTTTACCTTCTTCATATTTTGGACGCCTCAAAGTCCCAGCCCAAGCGATGGCGGTGCTTCTTGACTGGGCGGCCTCGTGCTCCTCCTTTTCCAAATTCTTGAGGGACTTTCAAAAGTGGTGCTGGTCTTCTCACTGAAGCTCTAGCACTTCAAGCACTGCTAGGTCATTATTGTTGTATTACATAAGAAAAATCTAGAATTTCTACTTATAGTTACATTTCAGTTAAATATGTACTAAACCTTAGTGTAAAAATTAGTGTGAAAATTTTAGTGTCCAATGCAGTGTATATGGGATTGCAATTACCTTTACATGCTGCTCAAGCCAGCCTCCTGGGTTTTGTCTTCAAGTCCTATTAAAAGTGACTGGAAGACTGAGCTAGCTCTCAAATTCCACTTTTACTTAATTTAGCCTCATTCTCCTTTCACTGTTCTATTAGCTGTTTAATGCTAGCAAGATCTATTAAGAAAGTAATATTTTGCCCAGTAATTTTAGTTGTCTTTCTTGAGATATTTATTGCAAATTCACCTATTATCAACATAGTCAAGGAACTAGCATCCATTCTAGGTTGTTTTAACTCCAAATGTACCAAAAGTTATAGCAGGAAGCTCTGCTGTAGCTCTGAGACATTGTTCTTTAAGTACAACAACAAAAATATGGGCAACAAAAGCATAGAACATGAATAAACAAATGGGACTATATTAAACCAGGAAAAAAACATCTGCATATCACAGCAGATCATCAATAAGATAAAGTTGCAACCTACAAATTATGAGAAAGGATTATAAATCAAACATCTTGAATGGGGTTAACCTGTTAAAATCTAAAAGAAACTCATGCAACTCAGTAGAAATAAAGAAAAAAGTAGCCTAAGGAAAAAAACAACAAATTAAATGAGTGAATAAGACTTTTTGTTTACAAAGAAGGCATACAAATGGAAGTTCACAGGTGAAAAGGTGCTGCATAGTACCAGCCATCAGGAAAGTAAATTAAAACCACAGCGAGGTTCCATGACACAGCTGTTAGAGTGGCTATTACCAGAGAGAGAGGGACAGAATGAGGAGGGGCTGGTGCTGAGGGCTTAGTGACAAGACAGCTGCCACATGCTATTGGTGGTAATATGACTTAGTGCACATCCATTTTGCAAAGTAGGCTATGAACTGTTCAAAAAGAAAATAGTATGTACTATAAACTGATAGCTTTATTTCTGGGTATAAATCCAAAGGCATTGAAATCAGCAACAATGAACTGTTTGCACCCCTATGTTCACGGTGACACGACTGACAATAGCTAGGATCTAGATACAACCCAGTGTCCCCTGACAGGTGAATGAAGATGCTGTACCGGGGTAGGCACACAGGAGCTTACTCAGTATCTGCAAAGGAGGGCTTGTTATTTTCAAAAATAGGGATGAACTTGGAAAGCATTATTTCTAAGGGATTAAATGCCACACAAAAGGAGCCGATGGCGGATGATTGCACTGTCTAATCCAAAAGAGCTGCACATAGAAGAACAAGGAGGAAAAGTGGTTATTCAGACAGAGAGGCTGGGGGCAGAGAGGTGTTGGTACACAAGATCAAAAGTTATAGCAACACAGGGGCTGGCAAGATAGCTCAGCAGTCTAAAGCGCTTGCCTAGGAAAGCTCAGGCAACATGCAGGGTGCTTGGATCCCTGGCACCACATACCATGCCATCCACACCCCCAGGGCAGGCTGAACTGTCCACAAACAAAGAAGGGGAAAAAAAAGAGAGAAGAAATTGATAGTAATGTAGATTCGCTAAGCCTAGAGCTCTAATGTACAGTGTAATGATTGGAGCTTATGCTGTGCTTTGTCTTGAAGTTTTGGTATGAGAATGGGCTTCACGCAGGTGCTCTGCACAAAAGACAGCCACCGGGGGATGCAGTAGTCGGTTTGATTGTAGTCAGTCTTACAAATATGTATATTAAAACTTGATGTCACATATGTTGCTTATAAAAATGTGTTAAGAAGTTTTGCTTTTTTAATGATACATGAAATACATGCGATTGTTTCCCCATTGGTAGAGAGACACACTTTCACCTATGAGTATTTATTAAGTACCACTTTCACAAGCTGCCCGAATCAGAGCTAAACTTCCAAATGCAGCATCCTCCTTATTGGATTTAAAAATACGCATGCTGTGTGCGCTTGGGAGGAGAAGCGTATGTGCTAGTATAGCAGAAAACAGTGTGGATCAGGGGGTTTGTTTGTGTGCTTTTGTGGTTGTTGTTGTTGTTGTTTTAACCTGGGATTTAACGCAGGACCTTGCTCTTGCCAGGCAGGTGCTGGGCCACTGAGCTATTTCCCCAGCCCCTGCCTCATTATTGCTAGAAGATAAATTTCCTACAAGTTTTCTGAAACACAGAAGCCCCATGACCAGCTCTCACGGGATCAGTGACTAAGGGGCTCCTGTATATAATCAGTCCTTGTGTCAACCCTTCAGGTGTTATTTACAGAATGAGGCTGATGCTCTCCATCATGACAGGGAGGCCTCAGGCAGCAGGAACACACCAGAGAGGCCTGCTGCCCCGAGAGCTTGTTAGAACGGGGACAACGACAGAGCAATGCGTGGGTCTCACAAATCCTGACAAAATGGTGGCCACGTGTGGCTCTCGCTTCTCTCAACACACCACCGAACTGACAACAATGTCTACGTGAGGTAAGGGACAGGCCTTCGTTATTTCTGGGGTACTCACATATGGATTGCAGAATTGTTGACTATTTCCTTGTCCTCATTATGAATGAAATATTTTTGGTCCTTCTTTTGTGTAAAACAGCCCTAAAATACCCTGATTACATAATTATGATTAAAGTGCTTTTTAAAACATTTTTTGTCACCAGTTCTGAGTATATGTTATGCGATTTGCTTGTTGCCGGTGATGAAAATTCTATAGAAATAAGCTGTGCTATGACGACATGACCATGCTGAATCTGCCATCGTTGGGCTAAGATTTGAAGTATGTTTGCCCACACCTTGCCCTCTGGCCCTGACCGCCCAGGCCTGCCGTCAGACCGGACACCCACGGTTCCGGCTGCAGCGCGTGTCTCCGTCTGCCAGATCCCATGCTTTACAAGCAGCCAAGGCACTTCCATTTTTCTATATGAGTGATATTTTTAATTTAACTGTCTTTCTTTTCCACTCTTGCCAGAATTTTGTCCACGTTATAATTTCATTTGAGGGAAAGGAAAGAGATAACATTTTAGTGCTTAAAGAAGTACATTATGAGCCGGGCGTGGTGGTGCACGCCTGTAATCCCAGCACTCGGGAGGCTGAGGCAGGAGGATTGGTGCGAGTTCGAGACCAGCCTGGGCTACAAAAGTGAGCTCAAGGCCAACCTCAACTGCATAGCCGAGACCCTGTCTCAAAAAGACAAAAAAAAAAAAAAAAAAAAAAAAGAAGTACATTGTATTATGGGAGTCTTGTGCTTTCCCAAGATTTAGTGATGGCCTGCTGAACTCTGCATAAAAATGTTTAACTTTGTCCTATAATAATTGTCTTACAAATTGCATAAATTTCCATACAAAAATTAAAACTAAGATACACAGCTTTTGAGAGTTTCTACTTATATTTTAGTTTTCAAACACATACTCGAGGTGGGAGCATCCGCACACTGTGCTGTTCCTTGTGTGGCCTTTCCAGTACTGGGTGAAGATAAGTACCTGCACTATTTGGCCACTTAACGCTATGGCAAGCCTGACGGCAAAATTCTGGAAGGAAATGAATCTCTTCCCGGGGATGTTACTATTCACGAATGTAACATTTCTGAGGATGGAGAAAACATCTTTTATAAAAATTCATACACAGGGCCTGAGAGATAGCTTGGCAGTCTAAGCACCTCCCTAGCAAGCACTCAGACCTGGGTTTGATCCCTGGTACCACATGCTGTGCTGACTCCACATCAAGTTGGCCACCAAAACCAGGCATGGTGGTGCAGACCTGCAGTCCCAGTGCTGGGGAGGCTGAGACAGGAGGATCCATCTGAATCTGGGCTGCATAGTGAGATCCTGTACCAAATACATATATAAAAAAAGATTTTTAAAGTAAATTTCATACACAAATCCCACTGGAGCAGTTCTATCTTAGTCTCTCTCTTGCATGGATCTTCTTGATTTATTTTAAAATTTGATCCTAAAGTGACCTTAAATTTTTGAGGAGTAACCTGGCATTGATGTGGTCTTCATGTTCCACAACTGGTTTCCTTCTTGTTTCTGATGCAGTAAACCCCACCATAGCCCATGAATTTATTCAAAGGGAAGTTGAGGATTCTGCCCGATAGCCCTTTCCTTTGGGATCCTATGTGTAGCAAAGATGTGCCTTCTTCTCTGTTCATCCTGTTTTTCACCAGCTCCTCCCTACCAGTGTGTCTTTTACCTGATCATATAGCCTCATCCAGACGCTCTTGCCTTGCTTTGCTATGTTTTGTTCTTTTCCAACCCATTCTCTGCTCTGCAGGCTCACAGATAACTTTTATATATAAGTTAGGTGTTTTTGCTTCCTTTCTTAAAAACCTTTCACTGTAGTTCTTTGAATAAGGACAAACATGTTCAACTTGGGGAGAGGCCACACCTGATCAGACTGAAGCCCACTTTCCCCATCGACCTACCGACAGGTCCTTGTTCTGCAGAGTATGATCAAAAGTCCAGGTCCTGCATGTGCTACATTGCTCACTGAGCTGGACCTGCAGCATTTCCCAAGGTCATTCTTTTCAGAAGACTCAGAAGTCCCCAGTCACAATCCACAACGCAAGGTGCAACACGCGCACTGAATGTGTGTCCCCAATTCACACGCTGAAGTTTAATCGCAAGGCAACAGCACGTGGCGCTGGGACTTGGGGAAGTAATTAGGTCACAGGCATGGAGACCTCATGAATTGGAGCAGTGCAATTCAAAGAAGAAATACAAGATAGCTCGCCCAGACCCACCCCGGTTCTCTCTTAGGTGAAGATACAGAAAAAAACAAAACAAAGCAAAATCCAGCCATCTTGCACACCAGGAAGCTGACTTTCTCTATCTACACCCTTCCTGAGCATGGCAATCCTCTGATGGCAGATGCTTCAGCCTTCAGAGCTATTCCAGATAGATGAATGCTGCCTATATCACTAGAGCACTGGCAGTTAATTAGAACAAACCAGACTCAGACAGGCTGACTTAGGGCCAGCCAGATAGCTCAGCGGACTACAGCGCCTTCTTAGGCAGTTGTAGGGACCAGGGTTCCATCCCCAGCACCACATACAGTGCTGGTCCCACCCCCGGGGCATACTGATACTGAATTTGAGACTGGGAATGGTGGCAAACACCTGTAATCCCAGAACTCGTGAGGCTGAAAACAGGAGGATCGCTGTGAGTCAGATCTGTATAGTGAGATCCTGAAGACCTTGTACTAAATACATAAAAAAAAGATCTTTAAACTCAAGAAGAAAAGGAAATGCTATGGATATCATTATAAATTGGATGTTAGCAACGCATAAAACAAATAAGAGCGAGGGCTACAGCTCAGAATAGAGAATTTATTTAGCAAGATCACAAATTGACAAATTACACTTTCTACTTTGTTTTGAATCCATACTGTAATCACATAATACAGTTATTATCCTCAATTCAAAGAGGAAATTGAACTGATCTAGAATAGAAAAATCGTTGAAATTCACACAGTTCAATAGGTAGCAATAATTCTACCCTGTTCCTTCCTTCCTCTCTCCCTCCCTTTCTCCCTTTCTCTCTCTGTTTTCTCCAAAGTTAAGCCCAAAGTCAATGTTAATTCCTCCAGCACACCTTTTTATGCCTTACTTTTCTGAGAGTCTACAATACAATGAATATGAATAAAATTTTGAAGGTTAAGTATTAAAACATGTCACATTTTACTACATTCAGTTGCTTAATAATATTTAAGGCTACATTAAATAATATTAGGTATATAAAAACCCCATCTGGTGATCAGAACATAGAAGATATTTGAACTTATGTATGTTGTCATCAGAATAGGTTAGTGTACAGGAAAATAAGAACTTTCGAAGATGTTTTCGATTGTAGATTCTAAAATATGATGCAAATCATAATTACTATTTCATCAAAACTGCTTTTTTACTTCTATTATTCTTTTTTGTTTTCCTAAAAATGTAGTGCTTTAGCACAAAATAATCATTGTGCTACCTTTGCATTTAGGGTGGTCTCGTTTGCTGTTGGAAGTACCTGGCATGCCCTCTCCCAGCCGCTGCCTTTGTCGAGTGAGCCCACCTTTCATGTTTGCTTACGTTTGCCTAAGGCCTCCATAGCAGAATGCCTATGAAGGAATGTGCACAGTACATTTAGTAAGATGTGAAGTCGCTTAGCTGGGCTTTGCCCATGTGTCTGTATCCTCAGGGAGGACGACCCTACCGGCTGGTATGGGTTTTGCACCCTGACAGAATTGCCCCTCCTAGGGAATCCAGCAGGAAATGTGACCACCACCCTTTAATTCAGTCCAGTGGATTGCAGGACCTATGCAGGTAGGAAGTTGATAATTATGTTAAATAATGCGGCAGAGAAAAGCCACAGCTCTTTGCTTCTGAATTTCTCTCACTAATAAGGCACGTCACATCTGCCACAGCAGTACTGGGCATCACAGCGGCTCCAGACTTGAGCACAGTTTTACAAGCACAGAAGAACAAATCAAATGAAATGGCACATCTCCTTTACTTTGCAAATTATATAAGAATTAGAAACAATTATTTTCACCAAAGACTCCTTCCTGGTTGTCAATACAGACATTCCAAAACCTGACTTGGTTTTCTGTGCTGAAATATTCTGTGGTGTTTCAATTTCCTTACAAGACGAAAATAATGCTGCATAACAGCAACAATGTATTTGCAAAGATCGAATTACAGCATCTCCTGGCCAGACGTTCTGTGCCGCCTTTCTCGGAAGGAACTGGCAGAGATTCACCCTCATATATAGCGAGGGAAAAGCGTGGCCGGAAGCTGTCTGCAGTGTGCCTGTGTTTGGAGCTCAAGTCCTGCCCTGGCTCAGACTTCATGATGAGAAGGTTCTTACACTCCAGACGGTGATGTCGCCAGGGTGTGTCATCAGCCGTGCACAATGGCCAGGTTACGGGGAAAAACATGGGTGTCCTCCAGGAGGCCGCAAGGCCGCCACCTCCGAGGCAGCGCTCTTTCATTCTCACTCTTGGGGCTTCTTCATCAAAACTCATAAGAAACTATGTTTTCTCCATACATTCTCCAAAGACCTCCAAGAATTATAATGCAATCACACACCTTAGGGTCTGACTGCTCTGCTGTCCAACTAGTAACTGGCAAAGGGCAAGCTCTGGATCCATGACTACAGAGCCTGTGAGTGGCTCAGTGTATGTCAGGGAGAGCACTTGGGGTTTCCCTTCCCTGTCTTCCAGGGCCTGAAGAAGCACAGAATCTCCCATTCCCAGTAAACCATCCGTGTGGTCCTACTGGACAAACATTATGAAAGGGGATAGGAGGAGAGGAAGGCGCAGGAAAGAGCTCATGGCATAATAAACTCACATTGTTTGATGCATATAGTTTATATATGTTACTTATCCAGTTATTACAAGAATCTAGCAAGGCAGGTATGTATACTGCTTGTTTTTAGGTGGGTGATTTACTGCTCTTGAGTGTATTTACTCAAATAATAAAGCTATAGTATACCCTTAAATGTCAGGCATGTTATAGATGATATACAGATATATAGATAGAGAAAGAGATAAACAGATATAGGTTTTCATACTCAGATCTCTGCTGGGGCAGAATAACCTTAGAAAACATTTTCTGAGCCTCAAGACTAGGTAAAAATACTATGTACTTACTTTCCTAGTGTTATGGTTTATGTCTAGTTGTCCCCCCAAAGCCTCATGAGTCAGGGGCGGGGACTTCTAGAGTCTGAGACTTGATCCATGATCCCTGGGATTATGGGTTTTAGTACTGATGGGATTATGGGTCTAAGTACTTCCAGGATTATGGATGCAGCCCAAGGCAGAGGTTGAGGCGGAGAGCCTGAATGTAATATAAAGAGAGACAGACTCAAGCTGTTGCTGCTGCTCTGCTGCTGTGTTTGGTTGGCTGCCTCTGCCACCACTTTGTTGCTGTTCCACCACCATGAGCTGGATGCTCTCTGTCCTGCTCCACTCAGCCTTGGGCCAGCCGAATATGGACTGAAACCACCAGTATCTGTGAGCTAATAAACCTTTCCTTCCTTCATTTTGAATGTTGGGTGTTTGTCCCAGCAATGAGTAAAAAGTAACTAAGACACCTAACTATGAAATTCTTCCTCTTATACTACTAATCTCTGCTTATAAATATATATATATATATATATATATATATATATATATATATATATATCAGCTTCAAATTCCTAAATCATTAAAGAGTTCTGGAAATATTTTATTTCTTTACAGTGAGAACTTTTGATGAGAACTGCATTGTAGATGACAAGATATTTTTAAATATTTATTATCTAAAGCTAATAAAATCGACATACCCCAGCAATTCACAGAGGGGTGTTACTTGATACACTGAGTTCTCATTGTTCTGAGCACCATCTTATGTTCGGGGAATACAAAGGGTGAAATAAAGAAGAGAAAAAAATTCAGACATATGCACACCAACGGAAGAGAGAACAAGAAATAACATAACTATGGAAATGATTTGAGAACCAAGAAATGGTGGCACCACATTCTTGTACTTTGTAAAATTCAGCAGAAGGGCTGGGCATGGTGGTACATGCCTGTAATCCCAGCACTTGGGAGGCTGAGGCAGGAGGATCGCTGTGAGTTCGAGACCAGCCTGGGTTACAAAAGTGAATTCAAGGCCAGCCTGAACTGCGTAGTGAGACCCTGTCTCAAAAAAAAAAAAAAATCAGCAGAGGGTCCATTATCATGGTCAGAAAAGATCGGTATTTAGAAACCTTATTTTAGCTGGCTCTTCACCTATGAATATTCCAGAGCACATGAAAAGATGATAGCTAAAGTCTCATTCATTGTCAGGTGAAGTAGAGAAGAGACAGCGTGCGGCAAAGATGCAGGCGCGCTCTCCCGCAGGTGGACACGCAGCCGGTCGCCTTCTGCAGCCAGGGCAGAGACTTGTCCGAGGTTGCTGCGATCCATCCTCCAGGACTCTACTAGGAGAGCACCTTGGGAATTGTTTCCTGGGCTCCCGAGCTGGATGCAAACACTCCGTGCTGACTTGCCTAGCGCTGCGCTCCTTCCACCAACATCGCTAATCTCTACTTAGGAATTAGCATTTGCATAAATTGATTATATGCATCCACTTCCCAAAACGCAAAGAAATATTTAAAAGGAAGAAATGCTTGACTTTGTTCTTGAAGGATAGGTATTCCCCTATAGGTAGCATGCTGTCGGACTCAGAAGAACAAGAAGTGGATAAATAAATGTTCACAGAAGCCCCAAGGCTGAGGCCAGCAGGTCAGAACCAGAGTGTCGAGGGTTGTGGGCCTTGTCCTGGGGACGAAGGCAGCCCCTGAATTTTGTTAAAATAATAAATGTTTTCTGCAGGAGGAGAACATATCGGGATTGTTTGTGCAAGTTTTCTTCAGCTGCAGTGCAAAGGTCTGGGTGTGAGCACACAGCCTGCAGGTGTGATGCCCAGGCCAGCGACCGCTTCAGCATGGAAGATGTAATGGAGTCCCTTGCTAGAACATAATAACCACACCTTGAGTGGCATGGACAGATTCGCATGCTCAAGACCTGGGTCGGGTGGCACCAGAGAGCAGGAGGAGTGAGTGAGGGCCATCGCCAGCATCCAGAAACTGTCTGCAAACACAGAGCTTCTGGAACCTCAAAACGATGTAATGGCATCTTTGTTATGTACAGGGAGCACACTGGTGCCTGAGCGACACATGGGTCCCTCATCAGGATGGAAAACGCGGCAGGTGAACTGGCAGAGGAGGGTGTGCAGCCCTGCCGGGGAGCACGGGGGCCGCAGAGTGCTGGGTGTCTCTCAGGAGCCCTTTCTCAGAGCATCCCTGGACCCACATGCTGTCAAATGGATTATGCCACCTTCTTGCACAAAAGTACTTTCCTACATTCTTCTTAGGCTGCTGGATTTCAACCCTTTTCCGTTCCATCATCCTCACCGCTGAGCTCCCTTTCATCCATCTATCTTGCTCAGTCATTCATTCATCCAGCCCAGACATTCAGGGTTCTAGCCTGGCAGTTTTCCAGATAAATGTGACAATGGGGGGGGGGAGGGGCTGAAAAGCTGGCCCAATTTACTGCACACCTTTAGAAGAATCACAATAAAATTAGGGACTATTTCATTCAAGACTATGGTCTCAAAATCTGTCTCTTTATCTAGAAATGTCTGCAGAGTATCCTCCTTTCTGAGAAGTACTCCATGGTTCAAAAATGAACCTTTTTTATAATTTATTGTTATTGCTTCAATGTATTTATTTATTACAGAGTCACACTATGCAGCTTGGACTCGTGGTGATTCTCCTGTTTTCAGTTTCCCTCCACAGTGCTGGGATTACAGGCGTGTGCCACTATGTCCAGGCTCTGTGCCAGCTCAGCCCATCCTGGGGGCCTGGCTGGCATGGCAAGGGGTTGCCGGCCACTGAACCACAGTCGCTGCACTTGCCTAAGCTTGCCTAAGCAGGTGCTTTGGCCTATTGAGCTCTCTTGCCACCCTAAACTCTGTCTTTTTTATCGATGCATAAGTGGATGGGAATTTGGTATATTTCCAAGATTTAGCTATTACAACCTGTGTTGCTCTAAACATGGGTCTGTAGATAGCACTGCGGTATGATAAGACATGCACGTGTAAATGTGGCATTGTTTCTCTGAAGTAAGGAACTGGATGTGTAAATAAGGACTAAACTGCGTGCTTCAAATTGTGAAATAGGAAGAAAATGTTCAAATAGGAAGGGGAGCCAGAGAGGGCTGGCAGAAGGAAAGACGGAAAGGAAACAAGCAAACAAAAATCATGGAATGAAAGAAAGCCTCTGCAAAGAAGGAGAGAAGAGTGGTTGGAGGGAGGGGAAGGGAATGGAAAAAGAGGGCTCAAGATATATCTTGTACAGGTACAAATTCCTTATGATAAATGTGATGATTATATATATACACACACACACACACACACACATACATACATATATATATATATATATATATATATATATATATATATATATATATATAATGTACCAATAAAATGAATGTTAAAAGTTAAAAAGTCAATCAAGGTACATAATAAAGTCTCACTTGTCAACTAGAATTTGTGCAGTTTTCAATATTGTACTATTTACTACTATGCATCGCTATAAAAGTTGCAAGCAATTTTTTTAAATGGAATTAAAAGTCATTCAAAAATTCATCCTTCGCAATGTCAGTAGTTTGTGATTTCACCTTTGGTCCCTTCTGAGTTTTTCTTTCTTGCAAAAGTCAACCAGGGTGACGAAGGTTGTGAGGGGACCTAAGGAAAGAGCAGAGAAGGTTTCCAGGGGCAACGACGCTTCAGAAGCATCCTTTTCCAAGCAGAAGTGGAGTAGAAACTAGTAAAGTACTTTTCACATCTAAATTGATGCCTAATGGAAAGATAAGAAAAACAAGAGACAAGAAAAAAACGCTATGTTTATCTGACTACATACACATTGCAATCCTCGGTGTAGTTGCTTACGGGAGATGTTCCTGAGGGCACCAGCCATGTTACAGAGCAGCAGAGCCAGTCCAGCCCTGCCGGCGCAGGTTCGGGTCTCTTCTCTGCAATTCTCTACCAGGGACTAGCAGGGAAGAGACAGCACGCTTAGCTGGGTGACCAAAGACAAGCTGCCAACAGCTCATTTAAAGTCAAGCAAAGGTAAAGAGGCCACCGCGGGAGACGACTGGAACAGCTGTAGAAAACTGCGTTGTGGAAACGCAGCTCAGCGGTGCAAGCACCAGCGCCATGAGAGCGCGGTCCTGAATTTGATTTCTAGTGCCAAATTGCTAAAAAGGAAGAGAAGACCGCTCTGCAATCCACTTCCTGAAGGAATGAAGGAAGCTGAGTTTACTGTGAAACATCTTCCGAGGCTCTGCCCTCCACTGGGAAAGCGGTATTTGATTTGTTTTGTTTTGTTTTATCATTTATACATTTCAATCATTTCAATTATTTTTTTTCATTTCTCCTTTCCCTCCACCCAAATGATATTCCTTTTTTTTTTTTTTTTTTCCTGACATCTGTGAAGTAAGCAACTACACCAAGGATTGCAATGTGTAATACAAAACCATGTTTGGAATACCTATCATTCTGGTCTTCTAGATGCACACTGTTTCTAAAGTCAGATCAATCATTGCTATACTCTCTCTTTAGTAAATAAAAGCTTGTTTAAAAAAGATAATAACAAAACAAGAGACAAGAAAAAACGATATGTTTATCTCACTACAATTTTGTATATGGTTAACTTCCTAAATTTCTGTGTAAAAATGCATATTTTTTCACATTTTATAGGGTTTTCAATATAGAATATCAATACTTGATATTCTAAGTGTTCCATGTTATGCCTAAAGTGTTTGATATCCAGAAAGTTAGTGATATTAAGCTCAAGTGTCTATGTTACAGGGTAATAATATCATGAAACTTTTCTTCTGGAGGGTTGATAACTTAAGTTTGCAGACCAAAAATTAGAGAAAAAAAAAAGGGGGTGCTATAAAGATAGTCAATATTTTGACCCTAGCCCCTCGAGGTCACAGCATTTGATGTGTGGCCTCACGCTTCTCCTCTGCTCCTCGCACCAGCACCTCCCAGCATCCTGGCCCCGCCGGGGACCAGAGCGTGTCCAAGCTGTCCCGATGTCCCTGGATGGGCGAGCTGAGGGGCGCAGGCAGAGGAGTGGAGGACAAGCAGCGCGGAGCTTTGTTTGCCCTGCTATCTTCTGCTTTCATCTGGAAGGAGAGAAATTTCCAAAGATGAAAGCCCATGTAAAATTGGCATATTATTATTTGAAAGACTTTCCCTAAAGATGTCTGTCACGTAATGGAACTCTGAGACAGAGTCCACTAGGCAACAGACAGACTTTGCAATGTGTAAAAGTACTTAGTCTCAAAAATGACCACCTCGGTACTATGACTCATCACCTGGAGGAAAGCCCAGTGATATGTTTTATGCATGGAAGAATTTTAATTAATAATCAGGACACATTTATTCAAAAATTGTAAGAAAGTGTCATTCTCAGAGGTAGAATTGTGCTGGAGGCATTAGCACCCTTGGTGAGCTGCAGAGTAGCAGTTTCTGGGTACCCAACACTATTGCTGCGAGGTCTCTGCAGTATCCGCTGTGTAACCCACGGTTACCTACACTGAAAATTGTTTATAGTTGTGAATCATCCGTGCCTGATGTGATATCCGAAAGTACCTCAGGAAGATATTATGAGCAATATCAGGCGTGGGTGGTGTAAAAGTCATTCCGGCAATAAAACAGATTCAAAGGAACCGCTTCAATGGAGAGGCATCACTGATAAAATAAGTAGACACCTGAAAACATAAATATCCTTTCATTTTAGGGGTTATGCTGTGAGTAGGAAGTGAATTTGCAAATCAGAGTTCAAGAGACTCAGTCAACTATGGACCGGAAGGATGTAATAAAAGTAATCTGACCTGAGATGGACTCTTTCACCAATAATTTACTTGGAAGGTTTAGCTGTGTGTGAACCATTCACACTTCCCGGATAGAATCTGAGTTCTGAGACAACTTCAAGTAAAGCCAATGAATGCTGTCTTCTCCTTAGTTTTTCATACTATGGATTTTAAAAGGTCAATCATACTAGAGTAGACTGTCTTAACTTGACTTTAAAATGCCATTTTAATGGGCTGGCCAAATAGCACAGTGGATTAAAGTGCCTGCAAGAAGCACAGGGGCCTGCAATCTGATCTGGGAGCCTGGCATGCCGGCCCAACCCCCGGAGCGCACTGAAATGGCAATTGAGGCTGGGCGTGATGGCACGCACCTATAATCCCAGCTCTTGGGGGACTATAAACAGGCAGATCATCATGAGTCTGATCTAGTAGTGAGACCCTGAACACCATAAAGACACTTTCCAAAAATACACGACTAAGCCGGGCGTGGTGGCGCACGCCTGTAATCCCAGCACTCGGGAGGCTGGGGCAAGGAGGATTGCTGTGAGTTCGAGACCAGCCTGGGCTACAAAAGTGAGCTCAAGGCCAGCCTGAACTGCATAGTGAGACCCTGTCTCAAAAAGACAAAAAAAAAAAAAAAAATACACGACTAAAATTCCATTTCAGTTATAGACTAGTTTTTATGTTGAATGATGAAAATATGTTCTAAGTCACATGAGCTAGTGGTGCCGCCCCTCATCCCAGGAAGGAAGACCCAAATGTGCTGTTGCCGAGCAAAATACCTGGGGAACAGCACCTGGGATCGGGCATACTTAACTTTCTCAGGCAAAAATAGTGTGGAGTAAGGGGTTTGGAAAATAGCAGTCTAATGTTCCACCAATAGATGAAGAAAGCTTCCCAAATTCTGAAATTCCCTTATCTTCAGTTAAGTTTCAAGTGGAGCAGATATCGTTCCAGATAAAACATACTTAAACAAAACAGTAATCAAAGTCGCTGGAAATCTCAGAATGACTTCCGAGCATGCTAAGTCTTCATTGGCACAGCTTTTCATTTCCTTATCTCCAGAAGGAGAGGAAGATCTCTCTGCACTGCGGCAGGGTACTAGAGGAACGTTTGGGTGCCAAGGATCTATTCATGCACGCTGGACCAGAACAAGCCCTAATGAGTTATTTTTCCTTTTCAGAGGTTAAAATGAAAATCACAAAACAGTCTGCCTTGCACTTCAAACTGACCACATCCATTTGTAAATTCTCTCGTTTGTGACAACCATGAGCTTGGGAGGAGACTTTGTGGATGAGGAAAGAGGTTGGGGCGAGTTAAAGCGGCTTACACAGGCAGAGCAGTGGTGGCCCTCTGACTCGCAATCGGGCCCGGTTTTGGAGCATACACGCTTATCAAGGACTTTAAAATTGATCCTAAGTCTTCTCTATATGGACAGTAGCCTGATGAAACAAAACTAGTCTTTCTCCATAGTGTTTCCTATCTGAAAGGCCCCGGTTATGAGAACCTGGGAAACCATTATATTTAGCCCCACAACAACCCTAAGTAAGCAGCAGGACCATTTTCATTATCGTGTTACAGATCAGAAAGGTGAGGAACGCAGCGGAGCATAAGTTCAGCCCTGGAGTCCACGTCCCTAAGTGCTGCACACGCTGCCTTTGGAGACGTCAAGTCCCACGGACACTTCTGTGACCTGCATGGTCTCCCAAGAAACTCATTGCGGTATTGCCCTTTTCCCACTGCTGTCCTGCTGAGGCGACCTGGTTCACAAAGGCCCCTGCTCAAGATTACACTCTGGGGTAAAGTGCACCTAGGGACCTAGGAGGGTCAAGGGGCAGTAAAGAATGACCAAGAGAGGACAGACAAGGGGGAGAAAGAGCCTGCCCATCACTGCTGTGCTCTTCAAGTGGCAAAATCAAGAAAGAAATGCAGGAACCTGCTAAGTCTTTCTAATGAGAGAAGACCCCACTAAAGTCTCATAAGGAGCCAGGGTCAAAAGTAATCATTGATAGTATTTTAATTTATGAAGATGAAATCTGGTGAGCAAAATAAAGGAAATACCACATGTTACTGCCTTTATGTGGACATTTTCTGTCACTTGAAGTGAAAACCACATATCCATTATCCAGTATGTTTCCCAGCGCATTTGAAAATAGTTTGAAGAAGAATCTAAACCACATTATTTTTCCTACTGTAATTTTGCTATCTCAGATATGAAACTATGATCTCTGAATATTAACCTGTATCTGAATGTATAAAATATTTTGTAAGTCAAGGTTTCCACGATCACCGAGTTTTCTGAAAATACAATAAGTTTGAACTCTATTTTTCCTTTTACAGAGAAGAGCAGCAACGGATTGAAGGACACTAGAGCCATCGCCTGCACTCGAGGGGCCCCAGGCTGAGCTCGAGATGCAGCCAGAGTCCGAAGTGCTGAGCCCCAACCCTCAATGCTCACCACGCTGCGCGGGCTGCATACTTAGAAAGACACTGAGCTAGGTGTACAGCTGTCAATGAGAAGTAGGTTTCGGAGCAAACAGACTTGATTTAGAGGAAGAGGCCTATTTCCTCCAGTTAAATGCATCCCTGGAAACTTGAATCATGGCAGCCAAAAATTGGTTTCCAAATTAAGAATGAGAACCTGAGTATGGAGCCCCGTGCTGCTCTCGCCTCCTCTCTTCTCTTGGGTGGGGGCGAGGGGAGGGGGACAGGGCGGAAAGGGGAAGGCAGAGTGAGCTCTGTTATGCCAGTGCCCCATCCTGCACCTACTGGATAAATCTTGCTGCCTCTACCCTCGAAAAGGAAGGCTACTCAGAAAGCTTCAGACACCTCTGCCAACATCATAGTGAGAAAAATGACTAGACCAGATGCTAGCCCCTGGTTGCCCACCTCGGAACCCACCGCATAGCTGCATAGCTGATGTGCTTTGCAGAGATTTAAATTAAAACAAGCAAGAGTGGCTGGTGCCCCTGGCACTGTGTCAGGTTTTTTTTTTTTTTTTTTTTTTTTTTTTTTTTTTTTTTTTAACAAATCAAACATAGTAATAGGTACAATTCAATGAATACTCACCGTGTGTCTGGATTGCTTCAACTAATGTGGACACTGGTGGCCAGGGGACTGTGGCTGCCCTCCGTGTGCAGATGGAGCTCACCAAGGCAGTCACTGCCACGCACCTTAACGGCTGCTGAGAGGCAGTGGTGGCAGTCCCACCAACTTCTCTCCAAACTCAGAGCCTGTGCTCTTCCAGGCTGTTCTGCCCTGCCCCATTCTGTGGGTCTCCTCAAGGCTCTCTGAGTTCAGCAGGTAGGAGGGACTTCTGTTTCCAAGAAACAAATGGGCTCAAAAGGAATGCTGCCTGCTAATGCCAAGTAACCAGTTTGCGGCTGGAGGGCAAAGCTCCTTGCCCCTGGACTCGGTGCCCAAGGGCCATGGAAGAGAATGAGGAAGGGAGGCCATTCGCGTCAAAAAGTCTGCACTGGAAAACTTGTTATCACAGTTGTGGAATCAAGCGTTTGAGAGTTTTGAACTTGGCTTTGTACACAGCCTGAAAATATTCCTGTGAAAATATCTCTGTGTGTTTGGTTTCTGAGCATAGCCAAGTCTAGTTAGATGCCTCACCTATTAAGAGGTGCTAGGCTAAGCTGGGCGTGGTGGCGCATGCCTGTAATCCCAGCACTCGGGAGGCTGAGGCAGGAGGATCGGTGAGAGTTCGAGACCAGCCTGGGCTACAAAACTGAGCTCAAGGCCAGCCTGAACTGTA